>UFQX01000918.1:87324-176907 GCA_900497675.1 Arapaima gigas
GGGGGGGGGGGGGGGGGGGCTTGAAGGAGGCATGCCTGTGTTCGTCTCTGGTATTGTGTCAGACCTACGTTCCACTCCAACGGCCTTGAGGAGGGGGATGGGGTGGGGGAGGGGGATGGGTGTAAGTCTAAAGCAGAGTCACATGGAGGGCAACAGGAGAGGAGAGGAAAGTTGTTCAGGGAGCATAGACTGGAATATTGGCTGTGTGTGAAACACCATAATTCACTAAAAACACCTGGAGTCATGGGAAAGATCAGTACACTAAGGCCAACTAACGTGGGGCAAAAATACACACATTTACAGACACGCTTTTGGAGGTCACATGCAGGAACACAGAGTGAGTAAATAGTGTAAAACAAGAACAAAAAAAGATGTTTTAAAGTGTTCAAACTAAAGAGAAACGGTGGAAACTGATAAATACTGAGTCTAAAGTAAAGAAAATGGCACAGTTCACATTATACTATAAATATGTGCCAATGGCACTGTTTTGTTGCATTGTTAGTTCACAATCTATGAAACATGTGAGCCTGCCAGTACTGCAAGTAAAGCTTAACTGAAAGTGAGAGAGACAGACAAAAGATACAGGCAGCAAGCCTGAAGGAGAAAGACAGGAACACGTTGCTGTGTTCATGTGACAGATGGCAGCAGGGCAACGGACATGAATACTGTACGTGTGTACAGCTTAACCTCAGCACGCACGTGTACATGTTTTCTTCATGAGATAGGAATGTGTACTGCAGAAGGTTTAGGTATACTAAGTGTGTCAACAGAACTGTGGCCAAGAGATACTGGTTCAGCAGTGACAGAAAAATTCAGTGCAACTGGCCAGTTCATCTATTTTAAAAACACACCTTTTATCCAACTAAAAAACTATACATAATTTAAAGATTCAGACAAAATTAGCCAATAAAAATGTGTGAAAAACGGAAGTAGTACAAAATTCAGATACGCAAAGTTCTTGAACACAGTATTAAATACAACAGTGCCATCTAATGGTGGTGAACAAACTGTAACCGGTGCCGAAACAAATGAAAAGGACACAAACAAAATTCCTAATCCATGTGTGATAGTAAGAATGATTGGTAACATAATTGGTGCTGGATACAGGATAAGCAGGGCAACAAGGACAACACATATACTGCACAGTGGACTTCTGAGTTTTTGCTGTTGTGAGGGAGGGACAACTGGTTAAGGTCATGTTACGGTGTGCAGAGCTCAGTGGGATGACTCGGGGGCCAGCTGCATCAACTGCCTGACCAGGGAGGAAGAGGAGATGTCCAGGAAACCAGCAGCAGAGGCTGAGGAGGTATAAACACACAAACAAACATCAGATGAACACACATTTGTATGCTGCCAAGTAAAAGCAACCTACATTTCTAGAACCAGCTGTTATATATTTTTGGGATCAATTGGTGAACAACTAGCATTAAACAGGACTTTCTCAAGAGAAGGTGCTTTAATGCATTTTAACATTGCTGGATATTTTTTAAAAAGTTTGTTAAAGTAGTTGTCATAGCTAGATGCTAAATTGTCACAGGACCTAACTTGAGAAATTGAAGGACACCAGTATTATAGCTTTTATTGACTGTGCGCCTAATAAAGCTGACAGAGAAGCTAAGGAACATTACAGATTCATACAACTTGTGAATAACTGGGAGGCAATAGGGGGTTGTGGATATTACATGTCTTATTTTTAGTCATTTTAAATGAGTTCTAAGGTTTTAAAAATAGTAAGTGTTCCATTATGAGAAACTGCCATCCTTTCGAGGGTGTACCCTACTTCACACCCTGTCCTTCCAGAGTAGACTTTTTATGTTTGGGTGCCTCATATATGGACATGCATACAAATATACAGATACATACAGATCAACACACAAATGCAACAACTGATCCAAACACACACACACACACACACACACTCACCCAGTCTGCTGCTTGTCTTTTTCACAGCCATCTGACACTCTTCCTGGAAGGACAGCAGCTCCCTCACAATCTTGCAGTGTGTGTCCATCTGCAAGAAACAAACATGGACGAACAAACCTTAGTGTGTAGCGCTGGGATCCCAGAGCTGTTCTGGGTAAAGATGTGCGACATGGACAAACAGTGGCCCCCTTAGGAGTTTGCTCCTACCAGCAGCTCCATGGTTTGTAGTACAGACCGCTGTCTGTGCAGAATGCTGCTGTAGTCTGGCTTGCTCAAAACCAATTGGCTCTGGGAGGATTGGCTCACGCTGGTAATGTCCAAAGTCAAGCCTGCGGCTCGGCCCTGCTCTACACGCCTGTACAGGGGGCAATGCACAAATGCAAGGAGAAGAGCAGCAAAAGGTCAGACAATGGTCCCACGCGGTTTTGCTTTCTGCGGTTTCAGTTGCCCGCAGTAAACCGCGATCCGAAAATATTAAATGAAAAGTTCCAGGAAAAACAGTAAGTTTTAAATTGTGCTCCTTTCTGAGTATTCTGATGAAATCTCGTTTTGTCGCGCCTGGGACCTGAATTATCCCTTAGTCCAGCATATCCACACTGTATATGCTAGCTGCCCATTAGTCACGGTTATCAGATTGACTGTTGCAGTATCGCAGTGCTTGTGTTCAACTAACCCTTATTTTACTTAATAATGGCCCCAAAGCGCAAAAGTAGTGATGCCGGCAATTTCTCTTTAAATGAAAAGGTGAAAGTTCTCGACTTAACAAGGAAAGATTAAACCATGCACGTTCCATCCGCAATGTCAATAGTAGCCTAACACTACATCATTCACCTCACTTCATCTCATCATGTAGGCATTGTATCATCATCATCATCACAAGAAGAATGAAGGGTGAGTACAGTGCAATAAGATATTTTGCAAGAGTCCACATTCACATAACTTATTACAGTATATTGTTATAATTGTTCTATTTTATTATTAATTATTGGTGTTAATCTCTTACTGTGCGTAATTTAAAAATTAAACTATCATAAGTATGTATGTATAGGAAAACACAGAATATATAGGGTTTGGTACTATCCGTGGTTTCAGGCTTCCGCTGGGGGTCTTGGAACATATCCCCCATGGATAAAGGGGGACTACTGTATATCAATAGTATTGTTCAAGGGGCATCAAAATTCCCTGAACAAGATTATCAAGACCCTTAATGAAGTGCAGCAAAAGACCCGAATTCAAATCACCCTCCTGCCGCGGGACCCTTGAGCAAGATACTTACCCTGAACTGCTCCAGTAAAAATTACCCAGTTGTATGAGTAAATCACTGTTAGTTTAACACTGGGAAAAAAGGCAGCTAACAGTAATAGTAGTAGTAATAATAATAATAATAATAATAATAATAATAATAAGCTGCCTTCAGCAGGAGATTCATATCCTGCTGCGTTATCAGCATTATGGTCAGTTTCCTTCACCTTCTTTTTTGGTTTTAATCAAAGGTTTGCATTTGATTACTGGTATTAATCATGACATCATTACTCAGTCACAACTGATGTAAGCGCCACCCCCTGTTGGAAATGAAGATAATCAATCAGGCCAGCTTACTGTGCCAGGTCCTCTGCTTTAGCACGGTGTTTCTCAAGCAAGGCCTCCCAGGATGCACACTCTCTCTGTAGGCTGAGACACACAGAGCAGAAAACATGCTGGATTCCCTCGAGGCTTTGAATTAAGCACAATAAACTTCAGACCTCAGATTCCTACAACACAAACAGTGGTACAAATGCTCACCGATACATAATCCTCATTATCCTAATCAACTTAAATCGCCTGACATACAGAAGAGAGAAGTCACACCTGCTGATGGACTTGCGGATGCGTTCCATTGTCATCTCTACCTTGGGATCCCTGGACGTCGTAGAGGAGAGGGTTAGTCGTGTGGCAGAGAGGTAGAAGTGGAGAGCATGAAAGGACAGGAACGGGGAGTAGAAACAGTAGTACTACCTTTCTGGGGAAGACTGGCTCTGTGATGCTGTCCTGATCTCCTTGGCCACACACTGCCACTCCAGTTCCATACACTCCTCTGGAGGAGAGAGTCAGACAGCAATTATCAGTACCACACACACACACACACACACACACACACACACACACTAGACTGCTTGGAAAGCCTCTGTAAAAATAGCTATGGACAGGTAAATGAGCAGCAGTCCAGAATGAATTCTGTAAAAAGACATGAAGCAAAAAAATAAAATAAAACAAAATTTTAAAAATATCCCTGTGCACATCATCATTACCCTCAGACTTTGGGCATAGACTCACTGTGCTTCTGAAAGAAGTCTAGGTTAGCTCCGGCAGTGCAGTGCAGGGCATCCTCCAGTTTTTGCAAAGCAAGCTGTGGACAGAGAGCAGGTAGTGAGTGTAAGTGGGAGAATCAACAAAAGGACTAGAATGAGACAACACACAGTAAAACAGCATCTTTAGTCAGTCAATGTGATGACGTCACACTTTTTTCAATTTTACCTTCTGTGAACTGGTTGACTTGTTCTGAGTGAAGAAATAGCAAATCTGGGATATAAAAGACAGATTAAGAAGCATGGTACTGCTAACCTTCATTGATTCTTCCATTAATTTCTCCAGTCTCTCCTCCTCTGCCAGATTCACGCTGATGGTCTTACACAGTGCTGAAGGAAGAATGCCTGTTATTGCCCTATCTTAGTGTACACAGACACACTGTGCTTGGGGATACCCACATCCAAACATTTTCAATAGCCTCGTGTCCACTGCTGGGTTGCAGTGGTCCAGAGTCTATTCTGGAAACAAAATGCACAAGATAGATATACACTGAACGGGATGACAGTCCGTCAATGGGCAACACTTTCAAACCAAAGGTGACAGACTTTTTCTGGCTGTGGCCCAGAATCATCACAGCAAATTAGTCAGAAGGTGACGTGTAAAAATCACATTAAATGACATACTAAATCTTTAATTGAAAAACTATTTTGCTGCATTTTATTTAGCTGCATTGTGTTCAGATGTTTAACCCCAACTGTATTTTGTGATTTAACAAAGATTATTTATGGTGGATATAGCATATATTAATTTCAGCAATGTTCTTGTGGTCTGAATGTAACATTAATTTGCATTTTGAACACATTTCAGTGTTTTACTGCCATTTCACTGAGGAATTAAGAGGCGGCCAACAGCCACATGGGCAAGGTCCAGGGCTGCTGGAAGCCCTGAGGAGCCTCACCGTGGGCACTGCCTGGTAGGGGAAGTAGTGAGCGCCTTCCCCTGCCTGACCTCCTCCAGGACTTCCTCCTAGTACGAGGGCTGAGTGTCGGACCCTTGTCACATTGGTGGAGGCTCAGTCCTTTGTCCTGCGCCAATCCAAGCATGCAGTCTGGTGTCCCCTCTCCCAGTGGCAAGAGGTCACAAGTGCCTGGATGAAGCGCACACAGGGATTTCTGGGGGGGTTCCTGGGTGGGATTCCCACAAGAGCTCCTCTTTGTCCCTTTCAGGGAATCCTAAATGGGAGAGGGGACCCAGGAACAGCCATTTGTAATAAAAACATACTAGCAAAATCATAGCAAAACATGCTATTTAATGCTGTAGGTCTCATTTGAAAACTGTTTTTTAAATAAATTTAATAACTTATTACCAACAATATTAACAATATATATACAAACAATATTCCCATTACAGGTCAACTGTATACAAGGATAAGGAGAATATCAAATAAAAACAAGAGTTAACACTCCCAGTATAACATTAAATACTATGGAAGCAGCACTAAATGTGGCGTTTACAGAATATTTTCAGCATAAGACAAACGATACTTTTAAAAAAAAACCTTAAATATCATTCATACAATTAATACAACGAGCCGCAAAGACTGGGAACAACAAACCTGGGTCGGTTCATCAGCAAGGGTCTGGTAACTGTTTATAGGAAATATAAATTGTCAGCGGTATTATTGACATAACGACAAATTACAGAAAAAAATTAAAGTAATAATGCTAAATATGTAAATCGTAACTGGGAGAAAAACAGATTTACAAGTATAAGCAGTACGTGCTGTTACAACAAAAACAGAAAGTTTAAACGCAGTCACAAATTGACACACAAAGACATTCTTTGGAAATACGAACTGTGACAGAAACTAATATCAAAGCAAACGACCAAAATACGAACCCCTCCGCTGGTCGCTCCGCCATTTTAGATTTCAAATGCGCGCCTTTCTATTTCAATTCGCACCACACCCTAAACCGGTTGTACGCGTGCGCCGCTACTTGGAATGCCGGGTAATGGACTCTGTAAAACGTACACACAGTATTTTGTCGCCGACATTATCTCTTTATCTAAAATTTGTCTTGTGCAGTGCAGAAGGGAGCTGTGGTTTTTTGTTCGGCCGTTAGTAATCTGTCAAACACCCCAAGACGCAACGTGAGTGTCTGATGACCTTGATTTAACTTACCTCCACAGTGTTTACAGCCTGTGTCCAGTCTTCCACGTGTGGGTAATGAGTAAAAACACAAGGAATGCTACGCATACCTACGACGAGGCGATTAGTACTTCGGACTGAATACTTGAGGTTGTGGAGATAATGTAATGTTTCAGTAATTTTAGATGAGTTTTATATTTAATACAGTTTTAATTGAGTAAAAAACACGTCACTGAACTGAACTGATGTCCCATCCTGGGGTACCCTGCCTCATTCCCCATGCCTTCGACCATTCATTAAATGTAAGTGTTAATGTGTTATTACACTTTCTTTTTTACACCTTTTCACCTATAAACAAACATGGGGACATTTGTGTCATGTAGCTTTCACACAATGTGACTGACTGAAAAGTAGTGTAATTTAAGCAGAATGTATTCCTAAGATGTAATGAACTGCAAAAAACAGGCCTCTTAGGAAATAATAGTTAAAAGCACTTGACTATTACAAGTACAAAACTTTTGTAACATTCCAAGATAAATTTTGTACAATTTTTTTTTACAGAAGCATCAAAATATTGTGTAGATTGTGATTTTTGACCACAGAATCATAGTAGGGTTAAGCATACAATGTTAGATCCATCTTTTAAGAGATTTTTTTTTTGAGTTTTGCATATGAAGTAAAAATTAACAAAAAAAAAAGTTTTCAGATTTCACAAAGTTGAACATTTTTCTATCAAAGATCAGCCATCTAGCTTAAGATTGCACACAATTCAGGGCAACTATTCCTGAGTCGCCATCAGTTGACATTAGTTGTTAAGCACCAAAGTCAATGTCCTGGATTTTCACTATTCATTGTCAGTCAAAACACACTTTACCTTTGCATGGCTTCCCCTCCATTTTTTTTTTTTTTTAAAGTCCCTTCTGACACACTTCTTTGAAATACTAATTATGCTTTTGTTCAAGAATCTATCAGGGAAAAAAATTTTACAGCATGGAATCACTCAGTGACATGGGTATTTTCTGGTCTTTTTATAAGTTTGTATTATGTTTTTCTTTTTACAAAACAGGGGACGATAACAGAAACACTTGGCCCTTGTCATGGCGAATGGCCCTGGTCACATGTGAGCGGATGGCGCAGACACACGCACCTCATGCTGTCGCTGGCGAACCCCCCCCCCTCGTGCAAGCGTATATACGCTCTGCACAATACTGCTGTCTTCTTGGCTTGCTGTAGAGTTAACGGAAAAGGAGGGACCACACAAAGAGTGAGCGCAGGAACAGAGCAGGAGAAACACAGAGAAGGAAAAGGTTGACACATGATGACACATGGGAAGGGAAGAAGGTGAGCACAAGGGCTGAGGGGGACACACAAGATGAAAAAGCAAATGAGAAAGCACACACATAAGGCTGAGAGAGAGAAAAGGCGCAACAGATGAGGGATGCAGTTGCCTGGCTGCCAGTGTGTCTCAGCTCTCCTGAGTTCAGTCTCCAGCCATGTCCTTCTTCCTTTTCCTTCCCTCCCTTTCTCTCTTCTCCACAGTCCCATTGCTAAGAGCACAGGTTGTCTGGGAGCAGCAGTTGTCATGGTGATTCAAGAAGGCAGCCTCAGGGTTCCTTTGCCCAGAAGAAACTGCAGTACTCGGTCCACCAGCAGGGCGGTGAAAAAGTCCAGCACAAGGACCTTGGCGATTACGAGCTTGAACTGAGCCAGAGGTGGAGAGGGGCAGGGAAGAAAAGACAGAGCAGGGGAAAATGAAAATTACACAGCTAACGGTGAAATTTGTGTCCAAACACTGATTTTGTTGAAAACATGGAGACAAAAGGAGAAAAACGGGTGTGTCAGTGAACAACCATATGTAAATACACAATGTCACACAAACACCATGTTACAGTATAAGACTTGTGACATTTGGACTGGACCACTGCATACCTAGTGCCAGCACTGTGACACACACACACACACACACACCTCAGTGGGGATGTCTACGAGGGCAAACTGCTCGTTGAATTCTGGTGAGGACCCCGAAAGCAAGCCCACGATTGCCAAGCCGGACAGCGCAATGCTCCAGAGCAGGGGCCGGTTCTCCGTCAGGGACTCCATGAAGGGGTGGCCCTGGGACACAAGCATAAATCTCCATAACACAAGTGTGGTTCACAAGTCCACTATGTACTTACTGGCAGAGCCTTAACAACATACATACCTTATAGTTAATGGCAAAGGTGGCCATCTGCATGGCCATGGACATGATGTATACAGTACTGTTGATGAGACTTGGCTCAAACTCCTTGTACAGGTCCACAAACTGTTCCTCTCTACAGGGGGGAAAGAGTGCAGAGCACTGAATTTGCATGATGGAGGATGCAGAGCTTTAATTTTGTTGAGGTAAACAGTAAATTGCAGTTGAGGTGAAGCAGGGTGTGTGTTTGTGAGTACCTGGGAGGACTCCTGCTCTGCGCACCCCGGTACAGGTACACCAGGCTGCAGAAGTGCACTGCAAACTGCAGTAGCACAGTTAGCACAGTGTACAGATTGAAGATGTTGGGTAGTGGGCGCTCTCGAGAAAGAGTCTTCAAAGGCTGTGAGTGAAGATGAGACAAACTTAGTGTGCGCATGTACACACACACACACACACACACACACACAGAAAGCAGAACCTGTGGTCACACAACACATTATTTTTTTTTTTAAAATTTCTTACGCTGTCAGCATTTTCATTGAATAACTGTCTTCATTAATATTTTCAGCTATATTTTTATCTGGCCTNCACACACACACAGCAGAACCTGTGGTCACACAACACATTATTTTTTTTTTTTAAATTTCTTACGCTGTCAGCATTTTCATTGAATAACTGTCTTCATTAATATTTTCAGCTATATTTTTATCTGGCCTGAAACCAATGCTGTCATTCCAAGCAGACCTGACTATAACCATCAGAAATGTATTATAACGGCTTGAACTTGGTATGCTGTAGCGATGAGATGGTGAAATGTGAGTCTCATGATGCCGCTGTGTAGAATCCCTGTCCCCTCACCTTTGACCTGGAGATGAACAGAAAGCAGCCGGCCAGCAGGAGGCCCTGTAGGGTGGCCTGGAAGTCACTGAACTTGACCCCCTCCAGGTAGAGCACGGACTGGCTGTAGGCCAACACAAGCGCATTCAGCGCTAGGATCTTGAACATCTGCAATGTTGTGACCAGTGTGCAGCGGCCCTGCTTGATCACATGACAGACTGGGGATGGGACAGTGGAGAAAGTCAGGCTCACGTGATGAGATTAGCAGAGACAGTGTCATACATATTTGTGTGTTACTCACTGCACTGTATAGAGGACAGTTTAGAGGTGAAAGGGGCAGCAATGGAGGCATCTCCTAGCTTCACCACCTGCATTTGGTCTTCCTCCAACTCCCGCAGAACCTGGCTTATCCTCTCCTGGAGCGAAGGAAATACTATTATTCTATTAGGCAGCTGTACTCGCCACTACACCTGCCACTGGGTTACAGGAACATTGGAGTTACACCTTCTGGGCAGCAAGCTGGTCTTCCCTCTGGGCCATAATCCTCTGCTTGGCCGCCCGTGAGCTGAGCTTTGTCCCAGTGGCCGATGCAGGTGGAAAGGGCCTGGCATCCCCGGCAGTGGGCTCTCTGTCCCGGCCTCGTTTCTTTTTCTCCGGCATGCGTTCAGGTGCGTTGGCAAGCAGTGCCACCCCTGAGACAGAGCAAAGAGACAGACCTGTATGAGTTACTAGTTATTGGTTTGTAGCTGATATGAACCTCTTTTATTTGTGGCAAATCAGTAAGCTGTGCATTACTTTGAACAACTGGATCGTCAACAGATGACAGACTTACCCACATGGGCGTGTTTCAAAGCGCCAACGTCGTTGGTTCCGTCCCCACACATAAGTGTCACAAAGCCAAGGCCTTTCAGGCTTGTGATGACAAATTCCTGAAAGAGCCGAATGCAGTCATCACGGGTCAGCACTCAGCACATGTCAACAAATGAAATCTCTATATGCACAAGACTAGGTGTTTTTTAACCATGGTTTTTTTGACTGTTAACATAAACCATCAATGCCAATTCATTAACCCAGTGGTTTTCAACCAGGATCCAAAAGCACCATGGGGTGCACTGACTGGCCAGAGCGATACAAGACTGACAGTGATTTTGCTTGATCTTCTTAATCATTGTCATAAATTTTTTAGACAAGTATTAACTACTACAGCAGAGATGTAGTCCTTTTCTTCAGTAGATGTCCTTCCTTTTATACTGGTACCATACATGATTCAAGATGCTAAAATAGTCACTACCTGCTTTACACCATCTGTGTTTATAGGTACCTGCCATCCAATATGTGATCAGTTTTTGTTGGCTCATGTGTTAACTTGTTAGATGTTAATGAATCACTTTACCACTCATTAATACAATAGTTATGGGGAAAACAGTTCCAATACAAACTTGATTAGTGGTGCCTAGATTAATGACTTGAGAATACCATCACAAAAAAATTCCACATTAATAAATAAGCATCCCAAACATTATTCAGGAATCGCTTATGTCAGTAAAGAATGGACAGATGTATGGACAGACAGATGAACCATCCTTGCCCTTGTGAGCTTTCCGATATGTATCAGGACCTCTAACCTTCTGCTTGGGGCTGACCCTTGCGAAAACGCGCACGTGGGGCAACACCACTTGGAGTAGGGGGGGATCCAGAGTTAGGTGGTCCAGCCCTTCTCCGGTCATACACAGGTCATACTGACTGATCAGCTCCTTCACAGATGGAGACCGGAGGGGCATGGTCACACTGCCATCTATAGACTCCCACTGCCATTTCCCTGAAACACAGCAACAGGTGTGTCACACAGCAGACATAAAACCACTGCAACACACAATATCCACATCACACATAAAGACAGAAGCTTGAACAGACAGATGAGCCACTCACCCTGAATGTTTCCAGGGCTCAGTATCAGTGTGTGTTCCTTCTGGATGAAGTGCAGCTCTCGGGCCACGTGGCACGCAGTCAGCGGGTTGTCACCAGTGATCATGACCACCTGGAGGGTGCACAGCACAGCTGGTGTGTGTGAGAGAAAGAATGAGGGGATGTTTGGAGGAACAGCTGTATGTAAACTCACATGGTGTGATGCCTCTTGAATCTCCCGGATGACTGCTTTGCTGTCATTCTTGAGGGGGCAGGAGACAACCATGAACCCTGCAAATTGCAGGTCGCTTTCCAGAGCCTTGCGACTCATCTCCCGCACCTACCGAGGGGGGATTCATTAGGTGAGCAAAATGACAGGTGCACAAAACGCTGTGTTTGGGAGGAGTAAAATGTGGGTGTACAGGGAGTAGAGGACCTGCTGGTGAGTCAGGTGTCCCATTTCCTTGTAGCCAAGGGCTAAAACCCGAGCTCCTTCCTGGGATATCTCTCTGTGCACCCTGTCATAGCTACTTGGGCACTCGGAGAACTGCAAAAACACACACACACACACACACACACACACACACACACAAAAACAGGTCACCAACAGAGCAACTAAACACAAAACTTTGAGCTTCTTTGAGGTAAACTGTATGAGTTGTGTATGTTGACGTCCCCCATCAGTGTGTGCGTCCAAGATATTAGTCATATAACTGATAGTCACCATATCCCGTAGTGTCTCCGGAGCACCCTTCACAGTGGAAATGTAGCAAAGCTCTGTTGAGCCCAGCTTCTCGTAGGAGGCTAGGACAGACATCCTCTTTAGGGCACTGGCAAAGTGGAAACGCTGGTGGATTTTCAGGCCAGGAGTCTTAATGGCCCGAGGGAACACCTTCTCATCTGCAAAGTGACATCACCAAACTCATTCAAGTCTCTGTCACACACAGACAGACATGCGCACACACACACACACAGCTGCATGCTCCATCAGGCTGGATTTATTAATTAACCATTTCACTCTGGGGTTTTAAAACATCACTGAAGAGAATGGTTTGACTATGTTTTATACTGGAAGACTGAACAATGTAGTCTCTTGTTACAGCAGTTTCACAGAAGACCAGTAACCAGCAGAGGTCTGTACCTTTAGTAAGAGTCCAGTCAGCTGCCGTCAGCATAGCCTTTTCTAACGGGTCACCAACAAGCTGTCCATCCTCAAGGGTCACCAGCGAGTGGCAGGTGGCCACCACCCGATGCGTCTCCACAGGGATCTCAGATACAAGCATCACCTCCTTGCCTTCCCTGCAACACCGTTGTTAAGATGTACCAAAGAGTAATGCAGATACTGTCAGCTAACAGCAGGTGTGAACCAGAGTGGGGTGGTGTACCTGAGTCCAGCAACACCTCGTACCACCAGGCTGTCACTGGTCAGTGTACCCGTCTTGTCGAAACAGCAGATCTCCACCTTGCCTGCGAATGGGATGCGGAAGGGCTCTGTACAGAACACATCTGGAAAGAAGACAGAAATATTCTCACAAATAGACAAGTTGCTTGTGTGACAAAGATGAAAAGTTTTTGCTGTATCACTGTACATTTTGAAATGCGGTTAATTTTTCTTCAATGTTCTATTTTCTAAAATTTCACCTGTTGCGCAGCAAAAATTACCTGTTACCTGTGTCCACTCAGTAGCAGGCAGTAAAACGCACTCAGATGAGAAACAGAATAAGAGTGCAGGGCCACCTAAATGCAACTCTTCCTCACTGTTTACAGTTTGTGTTTGGTGTTTGTGAGTGCAGGTAATTAACACTATGAGAGCAGCACAAGTTTATGGGTAAATAGGTCAATTGAAGATACGATTCAGAAGGGTATGGAATCATCAAAAGCAATTAAATAAGTATCCATTTTACAGATGTCTGTATTACTAAGCTTTTACTGATTTTGTACTAATGGTAAAAATAGACTTGTATTGACTTTGAACATGGAGATAAATCATGCCACAAAAGATTCTGGGTCCCAACTTCGATCAATGATGCTAAAATAGTCGTCATCTGTGTTTACAGGTACCTACCATCCAACATGTGATCGGTTTTTTGTCAGCTCATGCACTGACTTGTTAGATGTTAGTATGTCACTTTACTAATCATTATTACAATAGTGATTGAGTGTTACTGGGAAAACAGCTCCAATACAAAACTGACTAACACTGCCTAGATATACGACTTAAAGATGCTGTCACTTAAAAAAAAAAAAAAAAATCTAAATTAATGGTAAAAATGGACTGGTTTTGGATCCAGAAAAAAAAAATTCATGTCACAAAAAGATTCTGGGTTTTAATTCTATTCCCAAGTTTCAGTGCACCTGCATGATAACCGAAAATGAATAAGAAACACAAACTCACAGAGCTTGGCCAAGGCGATGAGAGAGGTATTGACTGCCAGCGAGAGCTCGATGGGCAGCTCAGGTGGGACCACAGAGGTGAGGATGAGTGTGCACTCTAGGAACAGTTTATACCTGTTCCTGCTGACATCCCGTGTTCCTGGAAGGGGCCAAGGATGGAGATGAGGTGGAGTAAGAAGAAGCAGGTTATTACAGACCCTATGTGTTCACGGGCACAATTGATTAAGAACAAGACTGGCCTGTTTTCATCTTTGCCCCCTACTCACCCTCGACCCACACATAGACAGCTGCCGCTATGGCAAACACCAACAGGAAGAGGATGAAGATGAAGGTCTCCAGGTTGTTGGCTGTAACTCTCTTCACCCCAAACAGGATGGTTCTCAGCAACTTTCCCTAAAGAGAAACAGAATGGCCAGAAGTCACAAACTACACTAAGAGTTATAAGGAAAGCTGACTACTAATTACACTCATCCTCAAATGGACATATAAAGCAAATGCTTCAGAAACAGAAACATGATCATTCAAACACGTCTCATTTATTTGATAACACCATTCCGATGGCACATATTACTCAAGCAGATGTCTATATAAATGATCATGACAGATGGTGCCAGACTCATTTATGCAGCACTCAGGAGATCTGGAGAAAAATGGATCTAGAGGAGAACAATTTTGAGAACCTTTGTGAATTCTGGGAGAGATTCAGTGGTTCTGAGGCACAGAGTAAACTCATCTCTACACACAAGAGCCAAAACTGAGGACCTAACCATAACCATTTAAGGGAGAAATGGACAGATACTTTCTTTAATAGATTTCCTGACTCAAAAAAGTACAGGGCATGATTCTCACCTGAGATGTGTAGAATCCTGTCCTTAGAACATAGGCGACACACCCATTGTCCACAGCTGAAAAGAGACAGAGAACAGTTTTTGTCCTGTACACGGACAGCTTATTTCTGCATTTATACAAGAAAGTAACAGTATTACCACAACTCAGTTTCATATTAAGAAAAATATAACTGCACAAAGTTTAATTTTTATCAATACTGGTTTCCCTCTCATATAAAGTGTAATTCTCCCCCGAAGATCTGCTCATGAATAGAATATATATATGAGAAGTTTTTCATTATCATGAATTTAAATATAGATATTGTGTTCCTGAATCACAATTGGTTTGTCTTTTTACAACAAAACATGTAAAATACCCACACACAAAGAAAATAAATTCAAATTCAATCCCATGTCCAGAATATTAAAACTGCTTTGGACACCTTTAAATCAAAGACCATCATATACAAATTTACTTGCAGACAACACATGCTTATTTTTATATTCATATTTTAGTATTATAGTCTCAATTTATCTTATTTTCCTCTTTTTGCTTTATTCTGCTGTTCTTGTTCATCAGTCACACAAACGACAGCAGGTTTGAACATGGATTTGAGTTTACATGATATTTGCACCATGTTCCTCCCACAGTCCAAAGTAGTTTGTGTCAAATGAAACTACATTACCCTTGGCTGCTTCGTATTGTATGCGTATGGGATAAGCTCTGGCAATTTGCACAACTGCTATTATTATTGGTAATGCTTGAGCTACCAGTAAAAGTTATGCATAACTTACATCTAAAGAACAGTAAGTCAAATCACACAGATTCACTCATAATGGTTTTGTAGTTCAAAACAATCCTATGCAATTTATCACTTCACATTTAATATGAGCAAGACTTTAGTAATTTCTTTTTTGGCTCATTATCATTACAGAAGACAGTTACAACATTCCTCAGAGACACTGGCTGGTAGGCATGCTGCTATCACACAACTGATAGACACAAGAGAAGCTCCTCCCCACGTGTGTGTGTGTGGGGGGGGGGGGGGGCTACTCGCCTTGTGAGGTGCTTAACGTCATCAGGAGATGCATTTTGAATGGCACTGTCCTCATAAGCCCGAGCTGATAGATCCTTATGCAAATTGCACAGTACAAATTACATTTGCCTGTAAATCTGAACTCACATACAGCAGTTTTTGCTTCATGATGGAAACCTGAAATTGATTTTTTTTAAAATAAGAAAATCCAACCCTGCAGAGATTAAAGCGAAAGAGGAAAAGTGCAGGGTATCCTATCCAAAGTTCAATCCAATCCACACCAAAATGCAAATTGTAATTTAACTTTGAATGCTCCATTCATACTGCAAGTTCCCCATAAGGGGTGCTATACTGTGGGGCCTGTACAAGACAGAGCACAAACTAGCATCAGCAAGAGGGAAAAATACACAGAAGGTGGTGTGTACTGACGTTTGAGCCCAGTGCTTGTTTTCTGTGGTGGGGTGTGTTGGACCACCTTAGTCCCACCAGAGATGACATGGAGCCGGGAGTCTGTCTGCAGGTCCAACACCCGATCCGGGTCCAGATCCTCCACTGGCTCCTGGACCAAAAGGAGGACACAGAGGACAGACTTCAGAGAAAGAGACCCATACAGAGACATCATAGCAGTATGGAATACACACACACGTGCGTAATCAGCCTGACCTTCATCTGTGGGACAGACTCCCCTGTCAACATGGCCTCATCCACAATACAGCGGCCCCTGAGCAGCAGGACATCACATGGAACCAAATTCTCCTGAGGAGAGCGCCCTGGAGGGAGGAGGGGGACCAGTACACATCATTATGCTGAGACATGGAAGCATCAGAAACAGGCAAACCAGCACCATCAGCTAGACACCCACAGTGCCGACACTCAAAGCCATTGTCATCAGAGCGGCATTGCTAAGAGCCTTACCTACTGAAACTATGTCACCTGGTACCAATTCATCAGTAGACACTGGTCTCCACTTCCTGTTCCTGTACACCTGTCAGAAAACACATAATACCACTATAATTGCATCAACAAAAAATAATAATGCTATATATAATGACTTTAAAAAATCCACCATTTCAAAAGAAAACCCAACATTTATTCAGGAAAATTCATCAATAACCACTTGTCCAAATCAGGGTCATGGTGGACCAGCATCTATTCAGCAACTATAGGATGTGAGGCACAATACACCAGTCCATCACAGCACAATGTCTGTCTGTCTGTCTGTCTCACACACACACACACACACACACACACACACACACACACTATATTCAATTTGCCTAATTCATCTGAAACACATGTATTTGGACTGTGGGAGGAAACCCATGCAAACATGGAAAGGCAAATTCCACACAGACTGAGCCAGATGTAAACCCACAGCCAAGGCATTGCGAGGCACCATTTAAAATGAAGACAAACTNCACACACACACACACACACACACACACACACACACACACACTATATTCAATTTGCCTAATTCATCTGAAACACATGTATTTGGACTGTGGGAGGAAACCCATGCAAACATGGAAAGGCAAATTCCACACAGACTGAGCCAGATGTAAACCCACAGCCAAGGCATTGCGAGGCACCATTTAAAATGAAGACAAACTATTTGTTCAAAATAATAGGTCTAATTAAGGGTTTATTGTAAATACAGGGGAGAGAATACATCATCAACTCATGTTCAGGTGACATTAAGATTGAACTCCATTTACCTGGATCATATATGGTTTGTTGCCCATCCTGCGGATCTCTGACATGTTCCTCATCTGCTGCTGGACCAGAGAGGCTTCGAATGCAACCAACATGAAGAGTGTAAAGACACTGTAGTACCAGTACTCATCCAGACACCAGAGTCCTACGCAGAACACCTGCACACAGAAACACAGTAAAAAAGGGTTAAAATGTTCACACCAAGACTGCTGTACCACAGTTCGGTATGCATAAATACACTACATCAAAAGTTCGCAGCAACGAAAAATTAACGATAAGCAATAATTTGCACTGAATGTTTACATTTGTTTGTAAAGGTGGCACCAAACTGCAGGTATACACATTCCATTCCACAACACTGCCCACTACCATGCTGAGGACAGGTTCTTTGCAGAACCACAAACCTGGAACACAAAGAAAGGTGCAGTGGCCCTTTCCTTGAAGAGCTCCAGGAAGTCAGGCACCACCATCTCTGCCCGGTTGGTCCCATAGTGTTTCTCCGCAGCCTGCAGCTCCACCTCCTCCTGGTAGCCACGCCACGCCTGGAAGTAGCTCATAGGGTGGGAGACCGGGAACGCCACGGGCATGAAGCGCTTCTTCTCCCCACTGTCAAACACATAACGGATCTTCTGGAACTCAAAGGAGAGGATCGTCGTCCCATCCTCATCCTGGAGAGACACCAGTTAGCGAGTCACAAGAGATGCATAGGTGACTATGCCAGAAGGACAAGGTCATGTGGGTTTCATACTGACAGCATCAGACACAGGGCAAAACAACAAAGGGTCTCACAAACAGATTTGTGTGGGCTTCTGGGAACAAATCTGGGGCCACAGTTCCAGAAGAAACTCATGACCCCCAAACTAAACCATGCAAGGAAATGACTGTATGCTACTTGACACAAAACTGTGCATGTGTGTGACCACCTGAACCTCAGACCAGTAGCTGATGTATGGTCTCAGCTGAATGTGTATGTTCCACATGTTGATATCATCCCTGCCATGGAGCATTTAAGTTCAAGGGTCACAACAAGGAATTTTTTCCAGAGGTCAAATACAGCAACCGCCCAGGAACCAGGGGTCATGTACGATGCAATGGACAATTCACCTGGTCTTTCTGCAGAGGCACAAGCTCGGCGGAGCCATTGTTTGGAGTGGGGACGACCTTGGCAAGCATAGCCTTGTATGGGTCTGGCTCCTGTGGGCACAGGCAGGCAGGTAGGCAGGTCACACACCACCTTTACACACAGTGACAGCTGCTCTTGCATGGCATTTGGTGCAGGAAGACCAGTTGCCAGACTGTCCCCAACAGCACTGTTAAAAGAAGCAGCTTCTCACGTCCACAGAAGGAACCCCCAGCCAGCCAACCAACCCACTAAGGGCTTCGCGGGCACCCACCTTAACACAGGTGAGCCAGCAGTGCGCATGCACCGACCAGTAGCCCGAGAGCGCAGTGAGGACGTGAGCGATCCCGATGGCAGCGAGTGCCAAAAGGCCGGCCTCTGGATACTCGGAGGCGCCATACACGATGAGCCACACGTACAACCAAGCTGGGTAGAGAACGGCGAGGAACGGGAGCACGGTCCCGTGCAACAGCCGCGGCCTACGGCGGTACAGCGACACGGCGCTCACGAGCTCGTCCATTGCCTGCGCGCGGCTCGCGTTCCCCTCCGCTCGTCGCCGGGTCCCGTCTGCGGCCACACTGTCCGGCTTCTTAGCGTCGTTCATGGTCGCTCGTCCCCTTTCTGTGGACCCCGTCCCAGCTCTCCGCCTCCCAGTGTCGGCGAACAGACGGTTCCCTCACGTCCAGGCGGCCGGTGTTCGCTGTAGGCTTTCTAGTCACTTTCTTCCTCACATACGGCTGCTTCCGTGTACGTAAGCACGCAAAAAACGTCCCCACGTCCGTGTGTGACCTGCACGTGCGACTTCCGCTTCCCTTTAGTCACCGCGAGAACTTGACCGATTGTCTGCTTCTGTTAGTACTGTGATCGACACAGGATAACAATATAACCTTTGTATGAATTCTTAAATATATATTGCAATATAGAAGAGTTTGTAGTTAATTACACTAAAGATGCATGGACTACAATGCATATTCAATTTGTCGTCCAATTATATAATTGATAACGAAAGGAAGCTCATGATATCTTAATAAAAAGCCATGATGTATTGCAAAAATGATGACGGCTCCTTTAAAAAAAAAGCATGTTTTCGGAAAACTGTCATAGGCTCACGACGAAGACTGACGTGTGAAGAAGACCAATGGGAATTGAGAATACGTTCCTTCCTTTGCTGCGAGTTATATTTTGACCAATCCAATCGGTCGAGTGTGCAAGTTAACATTTCTTCCTTATTCTTCATTCACCGTTGACCGTGCTGTTCGCGTCCGACGGGAACCATGTGAGTAGTAGTGCAGTGCCATTCAGTCGTCCTTTTTCGTAATGACTAATATAATTCAAACAACTTTAATACTCCTTTTTGAAGAATTCATTACAAAGATCTCGTCTTAGAACTAACTATTGCTACCTTGTTACTACTGTACCCCAACAATGCCAGTCCTTTTGACCCCTTGTTAATTATACAGCTTCCGTGTCGATGTTCTTCCTCTAGGCAGGTCGCCATGGAGATCACCGCTCGTTGTTGCGGTAAAGAGATGCAGGAATACGGCGCATGCGTGGCCTCGCACCCATCCTCGTGGCAGCAGCGGTGTCAACATCTGAAGGCCAAGGTGGCCGAGTGTACTTCCTCACTGTAAGTGTATGTGTGTATGACTGCACGAGAAAAATAGCAATTAGTTATGTTGACATGAGCACCATGAGTAGGTCTGGAGCCCAGGATGGTTCTTCACCGCTGCTCCCTCCTCTGGTTGTCACTGTGTTGCAGTCCGGTGATCCAGAAGATCCGATCAGAGTGTTCTGTGGAGTTTGCAGAGTTTGAGCGCTGCCTGCGGGAGCACCAGGCTTCAACTGACTCCTGCTCCGCCCGCATGTCATGCTTCCTGGCCTGTGCAGAAACAGTGGATCTCCGTGACATGGGTATGCCTCCCATTCATCCTCATTCTCCTCATCAACCTCATGCCAGACACTCTTTTGACCTGGACCCACTCATCCCTGCACTGAGACCTTGCCAAACCACCTGTTCTCATGACCTGGGAAACATACGTTTTCTCACTCTCAGTTGCTCATTTGTTCTTTGTTTTTATAATGTGACTTGTATATGGTGAAGTAAAGATCTCAGCCCTCTGTTATGGCTCATATCCATTGTCTTACATTGTTTTCTCCTCATAATGGGAAGGATTCTTACGTACTGCATGCAGAGCTTTGTCTGTCCTCATTTGAACAGCAGACTAACCTAATATTATATCTCCAGAAGAGGGCGCTGTGCCACAGCCTTCGTAGAGCCCGCAGACTCTTGTCCTGCCCTGCTGGATTTCCTCAGCCTTGTTCCTCTGTGTAGATCACACAAGATTTTCCAGCCGCCAGAAGGATGATCTCTGTGCACGGTCTTTTCAAAGGGCACACAAAGACTCAAATGTGTCCATATATGCAAAAGGAACTCGTGTGCTTACGTGCACACAAAGGATGTTGATGGAAGACATCCCTGAATTGTTTGTACATTATTGGAACTCCACAGTGGAAATGGAAACATGAATTGTATATGTTTTGTTATTTACTGTCAGTTATTATCCGCATGCGGAAAAAGGTCTGGCCTGTCAGTATCAGTAAAGGTGTGTGTGAAGCTTACTGTGTTGACTTGTTGTTTCCACACAACAGTTACAATGCGGTCACCTGCGTGTTGGGTAACACTGGGTAGTGTGGATGTGTGTTCTCAGGAATATGAATTGAGGAGGATGTGTGCCCTCTGACCTATAAGGCTTGAATTGCATAGTGTAATAAATGAAAATTACTGTGTATTCAGTCTCTTTGTGGTTTTTTTTGGAATTGGGGCAGATTCTATACATCACTGTATTTCTGAGCACAATAAGGGATATATATCCATGCACACACTCCCACACATACACACCTGCCTACCTTGTCCTAAGCCTGGCTCTTCATGCACATTCCTGGACTTAATAATATACCCTCCTCTGCCATCGCTCAGCACCTCCCATCTGAGTCGGAGGGGGGGAGGGTTGCTGAGTTATGATCTCTGCTCAGATGTAGGTGAAGGAGGGAGTGTCTGTTGAGTTATGAGTTCTTTGACCACGTAGCATAACGTTCCAAATTTTCAGAATTAGTTATTAAAAAGCAAGAAGGAGGAAACACATGACTTAACCTTCCTTTTGGAAGCTGCCTTACTTTTGCTCAGCAAGAAGCTCGAAAAGAAGCATTAATAAAACTATGAACTTGGACACATATTAATAATACTGGGCACAAGTGTGGCTGTGGTTGTTCGGCTGCTTTGACCAGCCTGCCATTTGTGGTGCAGGTTCCTTTTCAACTGGGCACTTTGATGATTGTGAATCAACGGTTGTGTATGTGTGTGTGGTTGAGTAACAGTTCAAGTGCTGTTGTCAGCCTCACAGACACGGACACAGCAGAAATAAAAACAAAGGTTGGCGATAGCACATCCAGGCTGGAATCACATTATATTGAAAACATGGAAACATGACGTTACACATGTGTGAAGAAGAGGCACTTGGCACAGAGCACAGCCTGCTGCCACCCCCCATCACGAAAACACTCTCCATCACGATGGACAACAGGAAGAGCCCCAGTGCACCAACTGGATTCCTCCTTGTTCTGCAACCAGGGGCTTCTCCATGTTCCCCAGCGACACGTGTCGTCAAGTCACCACACTTCCACATGACACCATGCTGCTGCACAAGTACTTCAACACTGAAGAATTTCAACATACAGCCACAAGAAAACAGTACAAAATACCTCACCAGTTGAGTCTTCAAGTACAAACCAAAATAACAGCAGTGGCAACACCGAAAAACAGCAGTAATTATTATTATATCTACAGTAATGGCACAATCATTTATTATACATCAGAGCATAACTTCAAAATGTCCTTATTTTTGCTGTAGTGTTTGATACCTTCCAATTACACTTGCAGTTTTTTGCATGTTCACCAATTCACATTAAAAACAGGATAATATTTCCTGTTGTCTCCTCCTCCCTTTAAATAAACCCTGTAACCTTTCACCCTTCCCTCTCAATGACCCTGTGACCTCAGTGACCCTGACTGCTCCTGTGTATCTAAGCACTTTGTTCCCAATGATGGGCATATTGGGCACATTTGCTTGGCCTCTATAAACTGTGACCAAAACAAAAGCTTGAAGACTTCATCTGTACTGATTCACTGATTGATCTAATCACAGGCTGAAGAGACACCACAACACCGGTGTCAAAATGTGCCCTGACCGGAACATACGTTAAAAATCTCACTGCATTCCTACTCACGTCTATAATGGATCAAAAGCTAATGTCAGTTTTTAATTATGAAACAGGGATATATGTTACATTGTGACTTTCATATCCTTCTCAGACCCAGCCATTCATGTTGTCCACTGCAGGGGACAGATGTTTTCAAGTGTATCTCCCAAACTGTACATGCTACAAAGCTGGGTCCTAGAATACCTTATAGAGGTTATTCTGTTTTTAAACAATACAACATGTCGGAGGGTGAGGCTTGGACAACTTTCTAGAAATTGTAGAAACATATCCAAGAATGTTTTTTGCCAACATCTACAAAATCTCATAAAAACCAGAGATACACTATAATATGGGCTCACCAGGCTTTCCCTCACATCCAATGCTTATGTCTGACCGCTGGATGAGGTGATGCAGTTCTATGGTAGTCTAGGAACCACAACACACCTTACACACAGTTCACATGTTTAAATCTCATCCTCACAACATACTGCCATACTGCACACTCTGTCCCTTTTGCAACAGTGTAGTTTTTTCCATCCTCATCCTCAGATAACTCTGACAACTCAAACTGTCACCCCCCCCCCCCCCCCCCCCCCCCCCCCCCCCCCCCCCCCCCCCCCCCCCCNCATCCTCATCCTCAGATAACTCTGACAACTCAAACTGTCACCCCCCCCCCCCCCCCCCAAGGATCTTCTGGGTCCACACTGAGCCCATCGTACAGCTCCCCAAGCACACGCTCAGTGTACACACTTTCACCTTTTTTTGCACTTTTGTCATTGTCGGCCTTATACTACCCTGATTACAAAGCTCCTGATATTATAAATACCTCATTACGCTTTCCCTAAATGTTCAGGTGTGATACACAGCCTGAGATGAGACTTCTGGCAGCCTGATCTTGGCTGACTGCTGAGCAAATCCTTTTCAGCATCACAAACCTGTAGTTATGTGTAACCACCCCCATCCCCTGACCCATGAGCCCTTCTCACACACCCACCTTTCCCTCCCCTCTGATACAGGCAGCAGAAGATTAAAAGTCATTGAGTGAAACCGCCCCTCTTCGCCACAAATCACAATGCTGTCAGGACTCCAACACTGACCGAGTGGAGAAATACATACAGGAAGGGGGAGCTGCCTGTTATCTGATACCCTTTGCCATGCTCTTTGAAATATCAAGGTCTAAAGGCCAGAAAGTGTCAGCATCAGGGTTGGCTAATACTGCCTGGCACTCGGCGTGTCACAATCTGCTGCTTCTGCCTCACTTCCCTCATCATATGTCACTAATGAGTAAAAGTTTATATTTTTTTAGAACAGCTCAGGCAAAGAACAATAATAAGCTACAAAGAGCACTTTAAAAAACTGAATGTACAGTTGGGTTCACTGCCCCCACTTGGGTTGGCAGTTACACATGATCTCCACCAGCTAAAAAAGTGGAGGTGAGTCATGTCTGGCAATGAATGGAAGGTACGGAGATGGTGTGGGTATGACAGCCTGTTATTCGTAGCTGCTATAAGATGTAGTTTTGAAGCAGACTGTGACACCACCACAAGAATCCGGCTGGTGGTGGCATCTGTGACCAGACTCAGGGGTCACAGGGTCAGGAGGTGAAGTAGGAGTTCTGCATGGAGTAGAGGCGATCGATGGGGTTCCCGACTCGGCCCGGTAAGAGGCCACCCTCCGCTGTTGCCAAAAGACAATCACCGAGGTGACTCAGGCTTGCTTCGCTGTCGAGATCATGGAAGACAGCCTCTGAGTCTGAGAAGGAAGGAAGGAAAGAAGAAGAATATGAGTAAAGAGTAAATAAAGAATTTAGCTTAACTGTAGAAAATATATTCTGACTTATTAAAAATGATTTACAAAATTAAGTGTAGCTGACAGGAGCTCAGTGCTCTGGGATCCAGCAGAACATGAGAGGCCAAAGCTCACATTAAAAGCGTCATGTTTCATACGGTATGGAGAAGGATGGATTATGGATGCCCAGACTGTGTCGGGTACCTCTTATGTACAGTTGCTAATCTAAGGTAGGATTTAAAGGTGCCCAGAGTAATACCATCTCTAATATTCTGGGCAGGGCACAACACAGTTTGGGGGAGTAGTAGGAGAAAGCCCTGTCTCCACAGGGTGCAGAAGAGAACACGGTCTAATAAACAAAAACTGCAAGGTGTGAAAGAGTCTGACAGAAAGTGAGAGGTGCACGGAAGTGCCAAGCTGTGCAGAGCTTTAATGGACAGCCAGAAGATTTTGAAGTCAACTCAAAGTTTGGGAGCAGAAACCAGTAACTTTGAGGAAAGGGAGGGCAACAGTGCCACCACCCGCCCACCTGTCCCACTCTTCCTGCACCTCACACCTGCCTCACCATAGGAGTGCAGCTGCTCTGGGCCCAGCTGTGGGGGTGTGAGTCCATGGCGGAACGGCTCTCCCCCATATATATTGGGGTCCAGAGCAAGCAGCTGCTGCCGTGGCAACGTAGGGTATGCCATTAGTCCTTCAAGTCCATGAGTGCTGGAACCGTCTGTAGGCAGGGAGAGGAAGACAGAGAGAGCCAGAGGTGATTTGTGCATTTGATTGTGAAACTCTCCAGAATATCTTGTATTTTCTTTCAAGAGAACTGACAGTTATGTTCATCCTAGTAAAGCTGCCTTCCAAACTGAGATGAATCGAACCTCCTCTTCCTTCTCTGCCTCACCTTCACTGTCATCGTTGCTCTGTCTGCTGCCCCGACTCTGGCCCCGCCTGCCCCCTCCCAGTTGCTCCTGCTCCTGCTGCTGCTGCTGTTGCTGCTGCTGTCGGCGGGCAATCTTCTTCATCTGGAACATACACACACACACACACACACACAAATGCGGAACTTAGTGGAGAAGAGTAAAACACGTTAACCTACATGCAACACACACATACACACATACCACAGACCTTTAAATTTAAATCTGATCAACACACCCACAGGCACCTCTGTGCTTTGTGTCTTGTGATTATTTTACCTTGGCTCTCTGATTCTGGAACCAGACCTGTACGACCCGCACAGTCAGGCCTGTCTCAGCTGCCAAAGTCTCCCTGACCTGACAAACGCAGAATGCAATGTTAGCAGCACTGTGTGTATTAGCGTATGCATAGCTGGTAGTTCCGTGCAGTGCCTGTGCATAAACCTTTGCACATCTGTGTTCGAGATTGACACACACCTTACGGCAAGGCTTGGAAGACACCTCAAAGGAGGCCTTAAATGCACGTCGCTGCTGTGTGGTTAGAATGGTTCGCGGTCGCTTGGACCTCTTGTGTTCCTTCCCATCTTCACCGCCCTTCTCTGCAGAACCACCCCCAGTGTCCTCGTCCTCGCTCTTCACTACCACAGAGCAGAGTGAGAGGTTTCGCTCATTTGTAGCGCAGCTCACACCTGAACTAGATGCAGAATTGCGTCTTCCGTGTGATGTTGTGCATGTGTGCTGGATCAGGTCACCTGATTCGGTAGGGGCGGGACTGATGGCAGCCAGCATCTCCCTCTCCTTCTCATAGTCGCCCCTGCAGAGCAGCTGGCCCTCCTTGAGGACAAACTCATCGCCCCGCTGGAGCCGGCGCTCGCACTCGCAGCAGCTGAAGCAGCCCAGGTGGTATACCTGGCCGAGGACACGCATGATGAGCTCCGAGCGGCCGATCACCTGCAGGCAGGAGCTGCACTTCCGCACAAACAGCCTGCAGCAACACAGAGGGATATGTCAGGCCAGCAGAGGAAAATAGCTGTAATAAATGGCACGGCACTGTCTGCAACATGCCCTCATACACACTAGGGGGCAGTAGCTCATTTCCACTTGGAGGAAGCAAATTTCAACAGGATCTGCAAGCCAAGTCAACTGATTTCTGCTAGACATTGAGGAACCCTCTGCATTTTGTACCTTGGCCACCTAAGCATTTGTGTGTTTGAGAGATGGAGGAAAGTGGAAGCGCAAGCCGCCTGGTTTTACGATAATCCCACCACCTCTCATTGTGTTTATTCCTGCATCAGCCTCCAGTTCTCACAGTGGCCTTAGGCGTCCTGTATCCCTCCTCAGCCGCCATCCCTTTGTCATCAACATTTCCATTTGTTTTCAATACCCAGATTTTCCCAAGTCTTCTCCTCTTCTTCCCAAATCCTTTGCTCTCAGCTTCACCCCCACCCACACACCCCATGTTTTCTGTCAGAGTTCCCTGTGCTCCCCCCGCCCCAGTGAAACTAATAAAGACAGGATTAATTAGATTGTTGTTTAAACAGCAAGAAACCCAGACAGACGCTGTAAACTCATAACTAGGGATTGAGGATAGCATGGGGTTAATCTCTCTTCTCTCTTTCACTCTGTCTCACACACACACATATGCTAACACTCATCTGTGCACACACACGCGCACACACATACACACCCACAAACCAAGAGGGTGCTAATATTAATGATAATGGATCAATCACTGATGCTGGTAGTTACACACATCGATATGAAAGGTGGCGCTTGCAGGGAGAACCAAGTTCAGTCCCTGAAAAGCCCTGATGTAACAAGAGCAAACACTGAAACACACTGTCACACACCGACCCGAGCTGATACACGGAGTAACATGTTCCCACACACTCAAACATACACACACAAACACACATGCAATGGACAGAGAAACACTGACAGACACACACACACACACACACACACACACACACACACACACACACACACACACACACACACAGTTTGACTATCAGTGTAGCTTTCATCCCATGGAGATCTACTCTCTGATTCCTTAATAGACTAAGGTTAATAAGAAAATACGTAAAATGAAAACGGATGCAGGTGACACAGTGGACAAAGGACAGGGTGGGGGCAGAGGTGCATTGAGAAGCATGAGGGCTGTGCTTGATCTAATCTGGCCCAAAAGACAGCTGCCGACCCATCTCTGTGTCAGTCCATCTGCTAGTGAAGGATGACACTGCCCAAGATGTGCGGCACAAAGTCTGCTGTGGACAATCACACTCAACTGTGAACCCATGAACCAGGACTTGCCACACCCAAAACACACAGGAGGCTGGACAGCCCTTTGGGTCCCCTGGGATGGGATGACCTGTGCTCAGCTTGTACCTGGGCAGACAGAGCCAAGGGGGTAGCTTTGGTGTGTGTGTGTGTGTGTGTGTGTGTGTGTGTGTGTGTGTGTGTGTGAAGATGAAAACAGTTGAAATTACTTTTCTGCTGGCAAGATGCATGGAGACTCCAAATCCAGCAGGTGGTAAAGGAGGCTGCAGTAATATACTGCATGATCATGAATCCTGTAGTGATCCTTCTTATTTATTTATATGGGTCATAAATTCTTTTATCTGGTGCACGTCTCCAAAGCGCTTTACAGTCTTCAACTACTTACACTGATTTACTCATTCAGGATTTTACTCTATCGATTCGGGGGAAATAGCTCAATCAAGAAGATGACATCACAAGGTGGGGGGGTGTTAGTGAAGAGCTCCAGGACAGCAGAAGCAGAAAAACAGTATTACTTTCGGAGCATTTTTATCCATTCTAACAAATTGCTATGATGTCTTTGTCACACAAAGACAACTCAAACATGGGAAGTTGATGCCACTGTGCCCAAACGGAGCTACAGATGGCAGCATTCCTCTCTCTCGCTGGAGGCTCACACTGGCCGCATTCTCCACTCACGGGGGTCTCAGAAGGCCTCCCACAACTCTGGTGTTTTCACAGCATCAGAGCTAAGGGCATGGACACACAACCTCTGAAGTTCATATACCTTGTGTGAATTTATTTTAGGGGTGTGTGTGTGTGTGTGTGTGTGTGTGTGTGTGTGTGTGTGTGTGTGTGTGTGAATGATTTGTGTTGGATTTTGTGTGTGCATGAGTGATCTGCTTTTGGCGGTGCGAATGTGTGTGCAGTGCGCGTGCACCGTGAAAGCGTGTCGAGAGGAATGCTGGGAGATTTTAATAACACAGAAGCAGTACAGGGAGATTTAATAAAAGGAGATGATGTGATTACTGAACACTGGCTCTGAGCCACCTACACTCGCAGAGCAATATCCGCTCTCACTGTCATGCACAGAGACACACACACACACACACACACACACACACACACACACACACACGGGTCCAAACCACTGAAAGACACACAAAGCAATAATAAAACTCTATGCAGTATCGATGAGATGTTATATAATGGAACACAGCAGGAGTGACACGCGGGAGTGAGCGCAGCATCCTCACGGCCCTGGCTCCCTGTACTGCCACCTCAGGGCCAAGGGGCCTGCTGTCGCCCCCCGATGTCCACTAAGGCGATTAGTTCCTTCACAAATCACCCTTGGTGTAAAGACTGCTGTTTTAAACAAACGTGTTGATGAGCCTGTCGGAGGGATCGCCAGATCATCTGCCTCGGCTTGGGGGTGAGGGTGGAGGGGAGTCAGTCGGCACCAGAGCAAGCAGACCCAGCTGACCGGCAGTACTGTCCCTGTCCTGGACAACCGCCCTGCTGACTTCAGTTAGCACATGGTCTGTTTTGTGGGATAAAAGTCAATTTAGAGAGCTGAGAACATATAAGAATAAGAACTCTCAGCATCAACACCATACTGATCTATTATAATCTGCACACAGTTCTCATCTTTATAACCAGTTGGGGACAGGACCATACAACCTGTATATACCAAAAATTTACCCAAAAAATACTCAATATATGCAAATTCCATCTCCCCCTTTGTTTAGTGAAGCATATGAGTGCTCAGCCTGCGCCTCAAAATGAGTGAAAAGGTGTTTAATTTAACTGTATGTTATCTGGAAAACCTTCCCAACAGAAGGATCTGTGTTGAGATTTCGCTCCTGTTGTAGTATCCTTGAGCTTTGATGGTGGTGGACTGTCAGTGCAGAGAGTTAAACCAAGAAAAGGATTTAATATGTAATAAAGACTGAAAGGCCTCTTAAACAGCAAAATACCATGAGATGGTGCACAAGTGTTTATATTTCCTTACGAAGGATGCTCCTCTCCAAAGTGACTTACAGTGTAAAGCTACTTACAACAGCTCAAGGGTATTGCAACAGGAGGTGGGATTTGAAACTTGATAGCAAGGTCACAAACTCTCAGCACTACACTAATATAGACAAGTTCATCCCTGTTTCCTGTGCCTTCATACATGTGCATGATAAGGTGTGCTTAGGCAAATGTGCATTTTTGTTTGTGTGTGTGCGGCTTAGTGTGTGTGTTTGTATGCACGCCTGTGTTTATCTTTGTGAGTGTGCACATATCAGCATGTGTGTGCATTTATGCCTCTGTCTTTGTAAATTTCTACACATACCTCTTGATATATGTGTGGTAGCATGTGTATCCTTGTGTGTGTGTGTGTGTGTGTGTGTGTTTGTGTGTGCATGTATCTGTGTGTGAGACTAGTGTTGTTAGTTTAGATAAAGCAACTAATCCCCGGGCCACCAGGACGCAATATCCTGTCTGGCTGTTTCTCATTTCCTGTGTTCTGCTGAAGCGGGGAGGGGGGGGGGGCACCATGTGGGGAGGTGTTGCACTCGGGAGGGGGGTGAGGAGCACTCGTTGCCCCAGAAACAGAAGATACAGCAAATCTGTTTGAGAATGTCGCTGCTGTTCTCTATCTCTCCGCACCGGCATCCCCCCCTTTTTGTTGCTCTTCTTTCATTATTCCAGATTTAATAAAGCCGGGGCGAGCAGCTCGTTCCGCCATGAAACATTTATTAGCTGTCTGTAATGAAATTGTTGTGGGGGGGACGATGGGGCTTACGCATATTATGCAAAACAGCAGCAATAACACAGGAGAGGGATATACTGCTCTCTCACCTGCACTCCTCCTGCATCTTTCTCCACCTTCACCCTGTTCCTGTTCACTTCCCCCCACCCCTTTCATGTCCTCCTCTGTGCCACTGAACAAGAAGTGTTACGGACAGCATCTCAGACATTATTATTGTTATTTATGAGTGATTATTGACTTAACACTTTTCTCCAAAGTTTGCACACTAAGCAACTTACAGTGATTTTTTATTGATACAGCAGGGTAACTTTTACTGCACCAATTCACCAAGTACCTTTGTCAAGGGAACTAAAATAGGTTGTAGGATTCAAACTGAGGTCCTTTGATTATGAAGCAGCAGCTCGAAGCAGTAGACCACCTTCTGGTGTCTGAGCTTTTTGCTGTATCACTTCAGGGTTAGTACTTTGGTCAAAGGTGCCACAGCAGGAGATGGGATTTAAACCAGCACTCTTTGAGTCCAAACAGCTCTGAGCACTACCACCACCAGGACCCCTCAGTCACAACATCTTGGTATGATTCATCTCTGGTCCCAGTGATGGTTGGACAGTAGATGACCAAAGACCCATAATGCAGATGAGTTGTGGGATTGAACTTCATATTTTTAATCCACCAATAAGCAACACCAATATCCCACACCACTGGCTGTTTATCTACCACCCTACAGGTACTCAGACTGTCACCAGGCAACACCTGGCTGCAGGTACAATGTTAGTGGATGGTGAGAGGGGGCATTAGAGAGACTTGATGCCCAAGGCATCAGTGCAAATAGTGCTCCTCTCTCAGGAAAGGTGGGTAATTAGCATCAAATCCCCAACCCCACTCCCCCAGGCGGGGAAGCGCGGGTGATCAAGCAAAAACGTGAGCTAAACGGAAAGATAAGCTAATTGGTGTCATTGCTGTTATCAATCTCCAGAAGAGTGGGGAATGAGGTTTACATCGGAGAAATATGATTATAAAGCAGACAGTGATGGACGAGGCCAGAGAGAGAGCGATACAGAGAGAGAGAGGTGCGGAAAACAGGCAGGGGAAGAATGGAGGAAAAATGATCAGAAAGGGTTTATTTATTTGGACAACAATTAGGAACTTCAGAGCAAAGCAAAGCATTATATGGGTGGAAATGGAAGCAGGGTTCAATAAAAAAACAAAAATTTAGTTCTGTGTTCTGGCACTGTGTTACCCAGATTTGCAGTGTGCCACGAAACAGTGCGATGGAGCACACTTAGCTGTGGTGTCAAGTGCCACCCATCCCGCTCTTACTGTAATCCAGGTGTCGTTCTTTCATCTTTGACTCAAGTTCAGTGTCCCCTCCCCTAGCAGTCATGGTTGGGATGACCCAGAGTCATTGGTGATTGTTGCTGTGGCCGGATATGAACACCTTGTCAGGTTCGCCACTTTCTGCTGGCCCACTATCATCGCAGGTTTCCCTGCAGAGTGAGTCATTACACGGCACGTATTCCAATATCCGCATGGCACTGCTCATCGCTGCAGGAATGTGAAGGTTTGTGTGGGGGGGGCACAAGCCCTGGAGCCCCACACTACAGTAATTTTCTGCCTGGCTCCCAAGCTCTGTGCCCTGGGGCCTTTGGGCTTTATTGGTCTGGGAGATGCTCCTGCTGGGAGAGGGATGCTTACTGTGTGTGTGAATATTAGTTTCTACGAGTCTGTGTTCGGGTGGGGGTTCTGAGAGAGAAAGAACAGAATTTGTGCATACGTGTACGTTTGAGTGTGTTTCTGAGCATCTGAGTGTCTATGTGTTTACCTCTGTGAGTGTTTGTGTGTGCACGTGTGTGTGTGAAGAGAAAGATCAGGCTCTGTATCTATCTGCAAATGTGCAAAAATCAAAGGGAAGGGTAAAAAATGTGGAATAAAACATGAAAATATGTGAAAACAAGAGGCTGGAAGATGTGGAGCAGGGAGGGAATGAGGGAAGAGGGCAGGAGTGGACAGGAGGAGGCGAGATACAGTGCAGAAAGGGAGCTGGAGGATGTTTTGGCAGCCAGTGAGATCAAACACCTTCGATATTAAAAACAAAGGCAGGGGAGACGGGATGCAGCAGAAATAGAGAAGGTGGTCATAAAAGACTAAAGTAAGGATATTTCATATTAACAAGGGCTGTTAAAATAGCAAAAACGTAATTCTCACAGGTGGCATGATGGTGCAGTGGATTCACATGTTGGTTCAGATCTAGTTTCAGGAGAAATGATGACTATAAATTGTGAATATATAGGTCTGTGTTTGTGTAACATTTGTTCTTTCTGTACTTTCTGAAATCCCACTGGTATGATATGCTTGATTTAAACTATTTCCCTTTTTCTTATGTCACAAAGAAAACTATGCGAATGGTTATTAATTTATCCATTATATTATCTATATATTATCTACAGTTTATAACAAAAAATCAAGTAGCTTTTCTCCGGTTACTTACAGTGTGAAGTTTGAATGCTAACCTCTTGTAATTGCTTTTCCATTTATACAGGAAGGTAATTTCTACTGTATCAATCCAGGGAAAAAAACTTGATTAAGGGAACTACAGTAGGAGGTGTGATTCAGGTTGTTCAGTTGCATGGGAACAGCTCTAACTACTATGCCACCCTCTGCTCTGTCACAGTCAGAACATATTTAGTATGTTTAAATGAAAGAAGATGACAACAAAGGTAGAAGAGCGCCTGTGAGAGGTTCACTGTGGTCGTCCAGAGCCACCCACAGAAACACACACACCTGCCTTGTAGGGTGGGGGTGACGAAGCAGACGTGACGACGGGTGTGTGAGGAGCAGAGCTCGGCAGGCGCTGACGGACACACGGAAAGGAGACAAGAAGATACTGTTGCTGTTATGCTCAAGGTCACAGACAGCACAGCATGCCAAGTTGCTCCTTAGGAGACTCAACACAGGCTGAGCAGGACCTCAGAATACACCCAGACACGTCTACATGCAGTATACATCCAAATCACCCTTGTATACACACATACTGTTTAATATGCTGCTGCCGTATACAATCAGGAGTACACAACTCTGTTTGCAGCCACACCGTCCCTTTACATGGATTCCTTACATTGCTGCTCCCTATGACCAACTACTTTACTCTGTTACTACACACAACACTGTTGTGCTGCATTCCTGATACACAAGGTGTCAGTTACACCACTGCTCAGCTCAGCATAAAGCTTCTTTGCTGAACTGCTCCGCGTATACACACCCAGGTCTGCCTCTTGTCCTTAAGACTCAAAAACACACACTTTGAAGAAAATCCAGCAGCATTTATCCAGAACCTCTTGCTGACATTCCCTCCTTCCCTGCTGCTCTCACTCCCTCTCTCTGCATGACTGACACGCTGGCTGTCTAATGTACTGACTCACACACCTGCTGATCTACACAAGAGCAGATGTCGTGAAGGACACGCTCACTGACCAGATAAAAGGTTCACTGATAGGTGGCACATCAGCATTTACCAAAGCTCAAATTTCCTCCCAAGATGTGTGTTCCATGTAACATGGTGACTCTAAATGTCCTTCAGTGTGTGTGTGTGTGTGTGTGTGTGTGTGTGTGTAAGAGAGAGAAACATTGCTCTGTGATGGACTGGTATCCCAACCAATGTGTTCCCTACCTTGTGCCCTCTGGACCTCCACAGAATTGAAGGATTGTATTCAAAATTACAAATAACTCAGAGTTAAGAAATGTGCATCACCCAAAGAGCTTTAGACACAGGCACACCATTTTCCCAGACTGTCTGCCTGATACTATGGTTTTTTCCAGGTAAACATCATTCAAACAATAGTCTATTTGTCAGAAGCACATCGGAAATATGAAGGTAGTTCTGATAGATGTGTGATGGTGTCAGGAGATCAGGAGAGAAATCCCACTGAAGGAGATGTGTTTTCTGATCCTTCTTGAATGCTAGGAAGGACTCAGCAGCTCTGAGGGACAGAGAGAGCTCATTCCATACCATTAATGCCAGAAATGAAAATCTACAGACTTCTGGTTTTAGAGCTCTTGTTCAAAGGACTACTAAGAGGCCAGAGGTGAAATTTAGAAGGTTCATTCCATTATCAGCAATGTGACTCATGCTAACGTACTATGCGCAGAACTGATTAGCACTCAGCTGGGTGATCAGGGAGGTATTCCCACGAACACGAATGTGGCTGTCTTACTTCTCATAGTCATGCTTGCAGTAGAGCAGGCGGTCGCGGCAGTAGCATGTGCCGCTAAGCGTGGTCCGACACACGGCGCACTTGACGCACGTCTCGTGCCACGAGCGTTCGTTGACGCGCAGCAGGAAGCGGTCGGCAATTGGAGACTCGCAGCCTGCGCACACTTCACCGGCGCTCCCGTGTTCGGACCCTGCAGGAAAATGATGACAGCAACCGTTCTGGAACCGACAGGAACTTCAGCAGGATTCAAACGTTAACAAATAACCATAGAATAATACACAACCCTTACATTTTTCCAAACCTCAAACCACCCTCTAGTCAGCTAAAATATCGCATTTTTATCTAATTTGTTTAAATCTGCATGCATAACTCCTTAGAAGAATATTCAAAGCAATAAATACTGTATAAAATACAAAGGCACAATTCCTTTCAGATTATTTTTCCTGTAACGCCCTTCCCAACAGCCTTGGAGCAAAGGCAAAGCACAAACAAATGTGAAATTCACAGTGATAATGATATTAACGAATATTTCACACACTGCTCTAATATGGATGATGTATGTTTTCAGTCCTATAAGACTAACGATTAAATATTGCATTGCAGCAGCAAGAATAATAAAATCTAGCTTTCTATACCCCACACAAATGTAGGAGTTGAACTCTCATCTGTCATGAAAGACTTATTTGCTATCACCACTTATGAATTTTGATTTATTACCCTGTATTTTTAAGTTAATATGCAACAGCCTTTAGGAGAGGCGTGGAGTGGGGTGGGGGGGCTTCAGACAAACTACCAAATAATTTGGCCTTAAATCTCAGTGAGGAATGTAAGGCCGTCATACTTTCTGGCATGACCCAAACCCCAGATTTATATTATAAGCTTTTTATGCTATTCAAAGTGACAATAAAGCATTTACTGGTAAAAAGAAAAAACAAATATGATGTGTGACACTGACCAAAGGAGGCGGTGGGGGGGCCTTGCTGCAGACAGGACTGCGTCTCCTCCGTTTTCATTGCGTCCCTCTGTCTGCCTGCACGCTCGCTGCATGGGGGAATATGAATATGAAATATGTGAAGCAATAGGGAGAGAGGTGGGTGCGGTGGGGCAGACACACAAGGTTAAGCATCTGCTCACTGAGGGCCAGTGTGACCCAGGCAGGACAGGGGGTGAACAGTTGTGTTTGTGGGTGTTTTTCCTAGATGGATCCATGGCAGTTACTGTACAAAGGTGGTCCATTAATGGTCACCATCAGACCCCAACAAGGAGCCTGAAGAGCTGTAGCCTGAAGGAACGTCATTATCATACAGGCCTTTATTCGTTTACTTCCTCTAAAACCCCTTGGCAAGGGTTCAACATGATCCAAGGCCTTTCGCAACCTCAGCCAGGAATGGCTGGGGATTGGATTAAACCCTTGACCCCCAGTCTTAATGGAGCTCAAACCTGAAATGACTCCTATCCCCTGGGCACAGAGTTGTCATCAGGGAGTTATGCCATGCAGGTGTTATTCTGGCCATACCTTTGTGAATTTCAAGGATCTTCTCATTTTTACTGAGTATGCCCTCCATAAATGCAGTAAACACACAATAAAGGTAGTAATGAGTATAACTGTTACTCAGGAGAAGCAGGCGAGATGTGTAGCAGTGAACACAGTGACAGCTGGAGACCCTTATTGATCAACCTGAAGACCTCAAAAGGCGATTATCCCTAAATTACATTTGGGGGCACATTTTTCATTTTTATACAGACATTGCTGATACTCAATGGGTTTATTCATGGTTTCATTGCGAATTTTACAATGCCCTTTAGTAGAAAAACAGATGTATAGAGGATACTGTACTCAATTCACTGTACCTTCATTTTATAACCATTCATACCAGATAATACAATTAATATGACTGTTTTTAATATAACTTTTAATGTAGCAGTTTGCAAGTTACTTTTAGTATTTATAGAACCACTGTGATTAGCGTCAGGCTAAACATTCACGTTTTAGATATTTATTTGTGCCATTTAAATTGGGGTCTTGCTTTCTGTGTAACTCATTCCATCTTTAGCACATGACAGCAACAGACGTATTTATCAGATGTATTTATTTATTATATATTCCGTTATTATAGTATAATCGGTTATATCATATTATGATAGCATTTTATGTCAGTGTAATTTATTGATGTTACAAAACAGTCATCCTTGAAGTTCTGACACCAGAACTTCTAAACTTTGCGTTTAGAAGTTAAAAAAACAAAATAGACTGGAAAGGGTTAGTTTCTCTTACCGGCGCACTAACCTTAGTAAGAACCGTTATATTAGAATATCAGGAAATAAAAAATTAATCAAATAAATCCATTTATGGATAACGGAATGATCTAAAAATGTAAATAATAGCACCCCGAAGATAATCGGTTTATTTTGTCTGAATCCTTGAGAAAATATTGTTAGTCTTTCGATCTCTACAGAGTCTTAACACATTTAGAAGACTTACCTGAATATTTCAAATGCGTATTTAAAAAAAATCACTGATAAATTCTGACAGAATTTCATAAATATTGTAAAAGAGTCTCCTCTTTATTATCAGTACACCAAAAGCATTTTACATGTTGAGAGTTCTAATTAGATTCTCTTTCTATTTCCATCAGTAACTAATTTCAGTCGTTAAATGTTATTAATGGAATTGGAATGTGTGGATTTCTTGTGATTAATTTCATAATAAGGTAAAAGCATAACGCTAAACTATAATTCGTAAGAAGTCAGGAAATTAACTGAAGCAAAACAGATAAAAATAACGCAGTGAAATATTACGCAGAAACTGGACAAAACGTGTCAAAATATTCAGTGGTTCTGGTATTTTATGGATAATTTATTGGTCCGAAGTATGTTCAGTTATGAGATTAACATGCTGAATATTATCACATAATATTGTCGTTATGAAACTGTCAGAATATTAGTATGACGCAAGAGGATGTGCGCATGTTAAACCTCGAACGGTGTGAAATTATCTTAAATCAAGCAAAACTATATTGTCTAATTCACCAGCAAAACTTCCGTTCACAGTATGTTAAACTCCTCAGGAAACTGCTCAAAAACGTGGTGCTGAAGTAAATAGTAAAAAGTGCAGCATAATTCCCTTTTCGTAACAAACAGCAGCAAACACGGCGTCTGTCCACCTCCCTTATATATTGTCATTTCTAAGTGACGTTTGTATTTATAAATCAACCCAGAGTAACGAATTAAACTGTAATTGTAAATTTGAATTAGCAACCATTTTACAGTGATCAGCCAAACGGGGTAGATAACTGGTTTAACACTAAACAGTTTACACATAAAATCCTGTTTCCGTGAAAACACAAACGAATTTAAAAGCCAAAATGTTTTTAATGAAAGAGTTAAATATCCAATGTCAATAATGACAGCATGGATATACAGAAAAGAGACCTTAAGAAATGGGCGATTTTAATATCGCCATCATTATTACTGCGGGCCACACAAAGTCCGAGTTCACAGGATAAATAAATCAAATACAGTGCGGATCGAAACAGCAGACTGGAGCAGTGAAATTGCAGGCAAACAGAACGCGGCGCCTCGTCTGAAAAAGAAAACTGGTGGAATTATTCTTAATAACATTCTTATCCGTAATTATTCCAGTAACAATATATTGTCAAATAAATGGATAAATCATCGCAAACATGCTTATCTATCCATAATTTATCTGTTGTGACTGCAGGATTATGCGCAGCATGTTAAATTAATTTTTAAATGTAATCACGTGCCATAATTGCTGGAATGTTTTATATATAATAGAAATGCTTATTTCAGTAATTACATTGTAGACAAAATATACTTTTGTTTTTTTTTCACGTCGCAATAGTGATGCTATACTATATTTTAAAGATTTTTGAATGAAATATTATGCATATATTAATGACCCCCTGTTTCAGAGTTTAATAAAACCAAAGTGTGTAAAGAGTCCGAACAGACTGCAGACCGGTGAAGGGTATAAGAACATGGCGACGGTAAACATAAACAAAACACTCAGTAAAACCTATAAATAAATACATTTTAAACAGAAAACAGCAGATACACACGTACACGAGACCGAGGTCTGAAAAAAGTCATTTTAATTAACTTGCATATGTTTGTTCATAATTCATCCTGATGAAAATTGATGTCATTAAAGTTTCGTAGTAATGGTGTATAATAATAATACTACTACTACTACTAATAATAATAATATCGAACTGTGCACTGTGCAATTGCATAAATGGCATTTTAAATTAAATCTGGAAAGCGAAATATTTTCCTACCTGACCTCATTGCACCGTAACTATATAACTACAACTAGTTACTGTAACTGACCAATAGAACTAGTTACCAACAGTTCCATTCAACTTTGGTTCAATCAAAAACGGGCAGATACCTGACAGACATTTTGAATGATGCGTTTCTCCATATAACAGTGTAAAAACGTATAGATGTGCATTATGTTTTATGTACCTCCAACAAACACACATCTTTTCCACCGTGAGCCACCCAAACTTTGCCGGAAATCGCGCGCGCGCACACACACACTCACACACACACACACACACACACACACAGAGAAGCGGAAGGACAATGAATGAATGAGTAAATGAGTGAATATTAAATCCAGACAAACGCTCGACGAAGAAATTTCTGGAACAGAAACTGATTCATTACAGTCATAATTATCAAGGTCTGAAAGGGAATTGCAATTGAAAAAAAAAGTACTGCACTTTTGAATTATATCGGTTGACACAGAAAACCCACAATTCATTGAAAGCAAAAAGATCAGTTTCATACAAAAAAACGTGTCGCAGTTCTGTGAACGAATTGATAAGTCTGAGTTTTCCGTGTTTTAAAATCTGTTTTGTGTTCAAACAAGTGCACACAAAGAATATGTGAAATTTCACACTGAAATTGCCACGGCAATAATAATAATAAAAGTTAAAAAACAAAATAAAATAAAATAAAATAACAGGTTAACCTAATAAAAGGGCTGTACTATCGAGAAGTCACGTTTTATCAGTTTAATCATGAGGATGGTTGGCGTTTTTCGTCGCGTGCCAGGTCCGGCAAACGCGCGTGCTCCCACAAGCGCACGTGGGCAGGTGTTTGAAAAAACAGCGACAGATATTGCAACAGAAATACCATCTGTACATTTCTTGGCATAATCATAAAAAAAAACGCATACTCATTCATGACAAAACACATCATACCGCAACGGAGAAATCTGATAATTTGCTGAAATCATTTCCATGGAAACGCTTCTTAAGTATAAAATACGTCAGTTTCCTGCAAACAACGCAGCACTTACTTGTGTATAAATATTGTGAACCATTATTTACAGCATCTGTCACTTCTGTTCAACACGACTTACAGTGTTAGTTTTGTACTTGATTTACCTGATTTTTGCTTGATTTACCTATTTTACAGTAGGGTGATTTTACTCTATCACTTCATTTTAAGTGCCTTGATCAAGGCTACTACACGGAAGGTGGTGGCGGTCAGCTCTGACCACCACGCCCCCCGCTGGATGACTTAAACAAGCGCAGGTTCCTCCAGGTGAGGCACAGCGCTTCTCTGCGGCACCTGCGGACGAGAGCCGACGTCAGCACGCACGGGAGTACTTTTACCATCCGTGCTGTAAAACAATCACTCGGTTAACGAGCACAACCGGGTGACACTGGTAAGAGCGGCCGGCCGGTGTCTGCCACCCTGCACGAGGAAACTGCACCCTGTCGTGACGTGCGACGCGCGGACACACGCAGCCCGCTGGCGCGGCGCGCAGCACCTGTCTTGCTCCACGGACCCCCCACGGAGCCCGCAAACACCCACCTTGCAAAAGACACGTCTCCCGGTAGTTCCGTGGGTAACATCAACACGTGTAACCCGGGGAGAGGACGCCGCTCCGCGGAGTTGGGCTGCTGTTTTTGTTGTTGTTGCTGTTGCAGTGCTCGCGCGGCACTCCCGCCTCGCGACGCCGCGCCTCGCGGTTGTGGAGTCAGTGCGCGCGCTCCCCGGTGCAGACAAAAGCGCGAGGGGAGGGGAAGGTGGAGGTGGGGGGTGGGGTGATGGAGGGATGAAGAGAGTGTGGAGACGACAGGAGAGAGAGAGAGAGAGAGAGAGAGAGAGTCTATCGCCACAGTCCCTCACGCTTCATTATTGCACCTGAACAGAATGAACAGAAACAGGCGGAAGATGCCTGAATTGTGTTTCAGCTGCCGAGGGTCTGAACGGGCCGCCAGAAACGACTGCTGCTTTACACCCTTATTGAACCGCGTTCCGAGCAGTGATGCACATTAGAGCCAGTAAAACAAATTAGGTGCTAATTTAATAAAATAATGCGAGCAATAAAGGACACTGGAGTGTTGTCGTCTCAGTAAGCCACGGGGGACGTCCTGCGCAAGTGAAATGTTGAAATATTGCCTCTGCGTGTGAGAGAATGAGTGAGTGCGTGCGTCCAGGCGCCGCATAAAGTATACAACATATAAAGAAATCGGATCGCAAAACTTAAAAACTCGGATTTTAAAAAATCAGTTACAGATTCAGTGAAGCTGTGAGAAGATGTGAACGATGCAACAGCGCGCTGTGCAGCTGCTCCGGTCTCTCTTGAGGTGTGTGAGGAGCGACTGGACGCGTCTGTATTCCCGCTGAATACTATAAACAAATTCGCACTGCGCTTTGCGTTATTATTACTTACGTGAAGTGCATTAACTTAAATTATGTCACAACATTTAAAATGTCCTCCTTGTGGAGTTTTAAAACTTCGGGGTTTAAAAAACGAATGCCATTTTGTTAAAAATCACGTGACAGGTGTAGCTCATTGTGACACATAACAAACCACATATATTATTATGCCCGACCTGTTGAATGTCCATCAGGTGTCAAAGCCGTAGCGCAGTTTCCGAGCAGTACAGGCAGTGGCAGGACGAAGGAGGTTTCCTTCGCGGTTTCTCCACGCTGGGAACAAGCTGGAGTTTTGGATGTGACCAGCCGCCCCCAAAAACACACAGGGGTGAACATGTGGTGAGGTGTGCGATGCGCTTTCGACATAAGCGCTGAGACACACGTTCACGCGGGAGCCTGGAGACACTTAACGGTGACTGGGAAGGACCGAGATCACTCGGGATAGAAAACGCACAAACCGGCACGGTCTACGTGAACAGCTACACGACTGCTGCTTCCATCAAACCTCGTCGAAAGAAAACAAAATGCAGGGTCGTACATCACAATTAAAAAACATTAAAAATTAAAATCTCACTGCATTTACAGCAGGGCAAGGCTCCACAGAGACGGACAATAAAGGCACGAGTGACGAGGACACTAACGACCCATGTGTGTGATTTCACTCTAATTACACCGTGTTGCAATAATTAGTTACATTTATTGGATTCGCTTCATATTAAAAACCAAGTCGCAATAAAGGCAGAATTATTAACAATAAAGTCACAATCAAGGCCGGTTAAACACAGCGTTTTCTTCATTATTCTGTCGCATCAAATCAGATTACGGATCGCTTGTCGCAACATGTTTTAGGAAATAAATCAAAACAGCACAATTAAATTATGACTATTTCAGATTATGTGAGCATAAAAAAAGACAGGTTTCCTGCGGAAATAGTTAATAAATGCAACACAATTTTTTGGACATGCATGCACCTGTGTAAAAGCATACGCGTAAAAATGAAGTCAGCGATTTGTTTGAACGCTAGGAAAAGATTGTCAATTTTTATTAAATATTTGTCGTAAAATATGCAGGCACATCAGTAGCCGTAACTTCCACCTCTGTGCGCGAAACTGAGCGAACCTGCTCAGGGGGAACGGTTTACTGTGTTTTACTGCATGTTCTCCTGCAGCTGGGCTCTGGGCAGCGCTCACCGTGTAAACCTCAAACCGCATTTGCTCTTTCTGACTTTGCAACGCAACGTTTAAAACCGGGGATTTTGCGCCACCTGCCGGAAAGTTCCTGTAGGTCTCAGTGAACACAGTACAATACTGTGTGGTAAAGGAGCAGGGAGGTGGGAGGATAAATGGTCCGAGCAACAAAGAATGTAACGTCATATCGTCTTTGGAAAACACCACATTGGAGGAGTTTTCACATTTTAAAAGAGGAATAAACTGCTAGGGTCTACAAACTTAAAATCTAGATTATTTATGTCTTATTTAACTCAAGAAAACATTTAACAGGAGCTCAGAAGGAGAGAGATAAGCAATGATCCCAGTCTCCCTGTGCCAGTCCAACAGACTCCTCCAGGTTGTCCAAAGAATATTTTGTCCTTAAAAATTAATAGTGTTTCCAAACACAAAACTTTAGGCTCATCCACACAATCTACCTTTCCCTTGTGTGTCTCCACAGGATGTTTTCTGGAAACATTGCAGCTCTATTTTAAATGTAAAGTCATCCTGGGCTCTTCAGTACATCTATTCTGGGAGTGTGATAAGATACACTGTTAGATGAAGGGAGTTCACTAAGCCATCCAAAAGACCTTGGAGAGTTCAATTTTTCTCCATGTATTTTCCTTTTAAACCACAATCAAAGTTCTTTTTTTGATGAAATCATCGAGCATAGGTTGACTGCACTTACATACTCAGCAAGGATATGTATTTTAATGCTTTGGTCAACACCTTGAATTCCCTTTGTAAATATGTTTTCTCCCACTTAAAAAAATTAAATGTTGATCTACGTGATGGCTCTAAGCTGTTTTGAAATGTATGGACACCCTTCTGGAACTTATTAGAGAGTGCTGTAGAATCATATGCAAACATAGCTGTAAATAATTTTGCAATACAAACAGCTTCCATACCTTTAATAAGGCTGCTGTATCTCTGGTTCATCACGGATGGTTAATGTTGGCAACAACATCACTTCCAAAGGTGTGAAATGGCCTACAAGGAAGTACAAGTGCTGTACTGTAGTCTTATTCCTCCAATGATCGCTAGATGGCAGCACTCTTACATTAACAGTGTGTGACTTGCCTCCCCACGTGACGGATTTAACGTGTACTGAGTTACCTGTGGTTGTGCGGGTCATAATGGGGATTATGAAAACTACATATGTCATCAAATTTTATTACCCAGATGTAACTAGTTTGTGTCGTGCTGTGTGTTGTCATGTATCATTTCTTATTAATTTTTACATTTTCGCTTTGTACGGATTCTATAAATTGGTTTTATTTGTGCAAATATTAATGCTACTGACTGCTGTTATTGCTCAGCATTGTGATGATGACGATGATGATGATGCTGTTTTTCCATCTATGAAACACCCTACTCATACCTGCTTTTCACCAGTTCTGTCACGCCCCCTGGCCCAGACCCCACCTCTCCTGATTTCCCTGCACCTGTCTCTCGGTAAACCCTATAAGTACCTGTGCCTTACAACCTGTCGGTGTGAAGTATTGCCATGACTTGTCCATGCATACTGAGTGGGCCTTCTGGTTGCTATGCTGGTTACTGGCCTGTTTTGTGTTACGGATATTGTTTGTGCTTTATCCTTGTTTGTTACGGCCCTACGTCTTTGGAACAACCTCTAACGTTAAATGGAGTTCTTTGTTTTACATCTGCACGCGTCTGCGTTCTGACTGCAACGTTACAGTTCAGCTCTTTACTCTAATCACAGCCCATTCTGTTCCAACACCGGAAATAAAAAACAGTCTGAAGTATATGTTGTGTTTGGTATGTAAATTTTCACATATAACAGCTACTGATTCCTGTCTTTTCCAGTTGGGAGCCCATTGCAGGTATTTTGGGCAGCAGGACCTTAAACTGGTTGTATTTAATATATGAGGAGTACATCTACACCATGCATGCTACTTCAGAAAGGCTGAACCCCAAACCAAAGATTATTACTGTTACATTTTTTGCATTTAGTACATAAGTATTATGAGTACTATACAAGGGTGCACCTCTGTGGCAGAATAGCCCTGTTGGTCAAGTCCTAGATCAGAACTGCATGATGGCACATCATTAATGTGTGTAGCGCCGTGTGTCTGTGTGTGCTTGCAAGAGTGAGGAAGTGTGCACCATGTTTGTGCCATTTAGTCAGTGTGACATATGCTCTGCAAGTGACATAGTGACATGCTGTGTGTCCTCAGGGATATGAAAAGTATTCAAGATAGTAAATGACCTTTTTGGTGTTTAAAGATCTTGACTGCACAATAACCCTGACTTAGGGTGACAAGTGCCATTGTGCTGAATTTCAAGTTTATGGCTTGAAAAACAAAGCTAAAGAAAAGAAACAGATTGAAGTTTTTAGATATAGAGATTTACCATTCATGAAGAACTCGGGGCATTGAAACCATGTTTGTCTTTGGATTTTTATATACCTGTATGTACAGAGAGTAGAAAAAGTGTAAATTGTTCCAAAAGCATGTTAGAAATTGAAAGGAAATGCATGGCAGTAATGCTTGGGAAGGTAGGTCCATCTCTGAGATGGTATGGCTCAGCTCTGAGACTAATTTAAAAATAACCCAACCGATAAATCCAATGCTAGTACAAGCTGGAAGAGAGAATCAACATCTAAAATGCAAACATGAAATAAACAATCTGATGCTAACTGAACGTTTATAAACTGGACTTACTTTCCTCCTTGCTTCCTCTTCTTATTCTATTCTACTTTCTGGTTTTGGTTCCTCATATTCTTGTCCCAACCTAATAATAGTTGCAGTACTTGCAGCCATTTCTTACATGAGTACTATTATTATTTCTGGAAATTGTGAAGACAATATATTTTAAAAAGTCACATTTTACAAAGCATCTTACCTTGTACAAAAACCCCCTAACTGTACAAAACACTTCACTGCCTTGTAGGAGTGTCAACAGCTGCCAGAACATCAGTGAATACAGTATGTTATATGGAATTTCTGGGTTTTTTAAAAATAATTGTCCCGTTCTGTGGATATAATGCTCTGATTTTGACAGCATTGTTGTTGGTAGCATGCATTACTTAAATGGTTGTTTATCAGCCTTAAAGAGTGTTGATGTTGGAATGCAGTTGAGGAAGTATGTATTAAATCGCAGGGCTTGTCCCAGACTGTCCTATTTGTAAGGTTCAAATCCGAATTAACGACTCTATTAAAGGGCTTCACATGCATTCCTAAGACACGATCCATTATAATTTTTAAAAAGTATCCAGGCATTACTTTACGGGTGTATTTGTTAGTTTAGGACATAGGTGGATCTTATCCTCACATCCACAGTCCTTCTGCTCAGTAGTCAGGGTCCGGAGCTCAGATGCCTCAACATTTGTGCGATGTTTGGTGAGGCAGTAGAGGAGGAAGTTGCTAAAATAACTTCGGTTTAAGAGTGAATTGGTGCTTGGGTGGTGTGCTAACAAGGGACCTCACGCCACCACTGTACACCGAGACACAGATGCTGATCTCCCCAACATCATAAAGGGGGACCCGAGGACACACTGACAACAGTATAACCCCAACACATATGGCTTCAGAGAAGTGCTTTGTATACTTTTTACTTCACAGAGATAATGTTACAGCACGTTCACGATTCAGCAGGGCAGCACTTCGTACATTTACATCATTTTTAATTAACAGCTTTGGTGGGGAATTGAGTACAGATATAGCCATAAAAAGTGTAGCTCTCACAACCTTACAGTTGCAAATTTGGCCATCAGCTCAAGTCCAGTAACGGACATGGAGCCCTGGTAGGACACATGCTGACTGGAAATTTTAGCTGCCTGTTCAGCTGCCAGCTGCAGATGGCTGTCCAACACTGCACTTGTAAGTCTTTTCCCCTTCTGTTAAGTATGCAAATCGGATGATACATGTTCACGAACATGGTGAGGCATGTGTACCTGCACAACTTTATGGGTCTACATGTTACATATATATGTTGCAAAAGGGATGCCCCTCAGTTAAGACCATAGGTCTACCCCCATTTACACAAAGTGTACCCTCTCCCCCTTGCCAGAGTCAATACGCCTCAGCCCGGAAAGAATCTTTTGAGCAGTCCTCTCGTCCAATGGCTTCCGCTTGAACTGTCGCTGTAAACCCCGCCCTGGGCACGCTGGCCTATTATTGGATTGATTGCTGTTCATTTTGCCGAGTGGATCAATATTATCTGTAGACTCCACCTCTCCAGACAGGTCTGCGATATGACTGGATGAAGCCAGTGCAGCCTCTTGTTTGACTGGGGCCAAGTTTACCTGGCTGGAAGTCTGGATATGGGGAATGTGGCCGGCCTTGTTGAGCAGCCGGGCAGTTTCTGGGGTGATCTCCAGCCTCCGCCGTGCCTGCCTCAGCATACCAGGCTCTGGGGATGAGCTGCGACTGCTGTCTGCACTCTTTGGCTGGTCCCTGTCTCCACTGGTCTCCTCCGTGCACACTTGGCTCATCCGGAGAGCGGCGGCTCGAAGATGGACCACGGGTGTGGGCTGGCGCTGGTACTTGATGGGCTGCCTGCTGAAGTGGCCCCGGGGCTGGGTCCCAAAGGGTGCATCTAGGTCCGTGGTTGGATCTGCTGGAAGAGGAGCTTCCAACCCCCTTACAGCCAGGCCTAGTACAGAGGAGGGAAGATGGAAAGTAGTTGTGAAACCAGTTTGTCTCTGACCAAACATGGAAACAGTTCTCACATTGTATCAAGGCACATTTTCTCAGAGTTACACTGTGGATGGAAAAAAACACAAATGTACGAAAATATAAAAGCTGATAGAAACAAAAGGGGCCGACTTCCCTGTGAGCCCTGACTGACGGACACGAGGACAAAGAACATTCATAGAGCAAGCAGCCATCTCCAGAACCTTCTCTTCTACCTCTTCCCTCAGAATTACAGTAAATGCTCCTTGCTCCTGGCCTATAAAATGAGCCTACCTGCTCTCTCATTGGCCTCAGGGCTGAGCTGGTCCACGGTCTCATTGGACGAAGACTTGTCCGAAATATAGCCCTCACTCGAATCTCTCTTGATCGTGTGACTCTGTCAGAAAGACACAAACCCTGGATCATCTTAGCAAATGCTACAGGGGCTGTTGGATATAAGCGGCACCAGGGTGAGTGTTTGTGCCAGGATCACCATGATGCATATTTGGAGATACAGGGGCATACCATGGTGTGTAGTATGGGCTAGGGTCACTAGGGTGGGTGATAGGGGACACTTCCATTCACTACTGACTAATCTAAACCTTGTCTAAATCCAGTTCTGACATGAAGAATTCAGATCCACGGGTCCATTCACTGTCCTTCACATCTCTGTATAAACCCTGCGTACGTGTCTGCTACAGTGAGAGGTAGAGAGGGCTCAGCACAGAGGTAAAGGTGACAGAGCAGAGATGAGGAAATCAGACAGGCACACATAGATAGAAATGTGGCATAACAAGTCAAAGACAAAGGGCAGAGGGGTTCAGGGTCCCAGGAGCATGTTCAGCTGTAAATTACCACTAATTCCAGTGGGCCACTGGGCCAAGACCTTTATGTCACTGGATAACGCATGGGAGAAAGGCGGGTCAAACATATTTCTCAGGCAAATGCATCCTGAACATGAGGTTACTGGGCCAGATTTGACCGAGAAAAACCCTTCAGCACTGGGTTTCCCTGCTTTTATCAGGCAGCTAGTGACAGGAGGTTGTGAGCTCACAACCTCATCAGTGACCTGAGGTTTGAGAATTCTAATTTTCCACAAGACATGGAACTGGTACCTTTAGCTAATTAAACTGAACTTACCTTAACTGGTGAATCTAAAAGTGAGCTGTATCACATATGCAGTATTTGAGATATCAATGAAAAATATTTAAATATTGAATGTACGCATACATACTGTCACTCAGTATGAAAGTATGAATTTCACAAATTGTCACATCACATTATTTTGACGTTTTTTTGTAAGTATTTTGGAGATTACTTAGTTTGAGCAATGCCATAAGCAATTAGCCCTACAGAGAAAACGTATTTGTCAGTTTCACTAAAAAATTTAATAGGATCTTTGTTGGTCTGAATCTTTGATGCCCTTAACAATGTAATTGCAGCTTACCTCTAAAGAACGAGGCCTTTCTTGGCTTGAGGACTTTGTGTCTTGGGGAGTCATCTTCTCCTGGGCTGTCCTGGTGGGGGTGTCAGAAAGGGGAGCCGTGGGAAGAGGAGGTGGTGGTGTACAGGGCCTTTGCTGGGGGCCAAAGACCCGATCGTGGTGCGAGATGAGAAACTCTATAAGAAGGGCCTGGTAGCTTGTCTCTAGTAGTGTAATCATGGACACATCCCCTGACACCAGGGGGCGCAGAAGAGTTGGGCCAATCACAATCCCTAGATTTGCTGGAGACATTTTGTTTTCTTCATACTGTTCTGATACCCTGAGGGGGGGCAGAAGACCAAGAAGACAATCAGAGGAACATATAAATAAATAAATGTATATATATAGAGCCTGGAAAATGTGTATGGGTAGAAAAAAGGGCAGAGCATTGGACAGTGAAAGACTAAAGCAAATTTCTGATTTAACAAGGTCAAAACATGTTTGTTCCCTTGAAAAAGAGACTTGCATAGTTTCCCAGTGCCCCCACTCATGCAGCTGATTTTTACATACAGTAATCCATATTTTTTTACCAAAGCAAATTCTAAAATGAATGTGCAACCTTCCAGTAGAAGAGCAGATTGTTAAGAACTATGTGCACTGTTTTCATACACAGAGGGGTCAGAGAGAAGTCAATACATTCCATGAAGTCATTTTCAGTCAGCGTGCCTAAATCATATAGATATCTAGTCCACCTAATCAGAGCTCAGGGAATATTATGGTTTGAACTTGAAAAGGAGAAAAATAAATTAAACTGAGTTTTGGTGCATACAAATGAAAAATAAATCATACGTATGAATTATGCCAGAAATGTTATATACATCAGAAATGTTTTTTCATTGCATTTAATTATGAATATTTTTGCTTGGTTAGGCTACCTCTCAGCTATGGTCACTAGACACTTTCTCATGATTATGCAAGAAGTGATTATGGCCAAGCATAGCTCTTTAAATAGGTTTTTAGAACCTAAGAAACTCCTGTTTCATCTCTCCATCATGATACAAGCACAAGGAGCAGAGACTGAAATCAGCAGTAGGAGCACACAGCTAACTCGGGATGAACAAGTCTTTTTGGTGAAAAAAGAACCATCCGCCCACTGATTTACCGTTACTGGATGAGCTGCCTACACAACTCACACTGAGTTTCGTGCCACTAAGAATGGGAAGTCCCCATGTCGATGTTAATTACAGTTTGTTTTTTTGGTTACAAGCTGTAAACCTTGTTGAATAAATGACTCTGAGGGGAAAGGTTACATTTGTGCCGTTATTTTTTATGCTAAAATTTGAGAACAGGTCCAGAATAGTGCTCCACCCTATTTAATCAAAGTCCACCCACTTTCAGTTTTCTGGCCTCACCACTGCTGAGACTATTTCACTGACCAGAAATGTCACTATATAGGAGCGCTAACATAGTGTAATTATTAAAGAGCAGAATTCCTTTGCAGTTCCTGCACATGTGTGATTGTAACTAGGTCCAGGAACTGTGCAGGGTTTAGATTATGACTATGACTACATGCAGTACCTGTTTAGGTGTGAGATCATATGATGCAGTGTCCTGTAATTATATAGAGGAAGTTTCTTGAGAATCTCCCTCAAGCTGTGCACAATGCTGTCCACTATGCCAGGAGATTCAGTTGTAGGGTCCTTCTCCACCAGACGCTGAATGTCCTTGCCCACCATGATGAATTCATTGTACAGGTCAAAGGTCATCAGTGGCTCTGGGAGCTGTGACAAAAAAGTGCATGTAGCCCAGATGTGTACAAAATTTCTGAAATGTAACTCAAATTACTAGCTGACATCTCACCTCCTTAAAGAAGTGCTTGAGGACAGATGTGATATCATGTGGCGAAAGTTCAGAGAGGTCAACCTGGTCTTTCTGGGTCTCAAAAGCTTGGCATAACTTCTGAATACGAGGTTTGGACCCACTAACACGGTATACACCCTGAAATGGAGTACGAATAAACAAGTAAGCACTGGAATTTTTCTCATCCATAAACACCTAAATCAATATACACAAATATACTATTGGAGGTAGACGAGGCACTGCCTGCACCTCCATAACTCTGGTAAAGTGTGCTTGCCTGCACTGTGAGTGCCCGGCTCTCAATTTCCTCAGTGCACCGCCGCACGATGAAGGGGACATCATCCGGGTGATCCCGGGGGAGAGCAACAAAGTTAACTCCAAAGACGGATCCTCTCCAGTGGTCACACTCAACCTGGCACATCTCCAGGCATTTCCTGTGTACCGCCATACCGCACTTGGTGACAAAAGAAAAAAAAGGTAGTTGGTTGAGGACATATAGACATCTCTCTCTTTCCTCCTAAATCTCCTTTCTTGCTCCTACTCACCTCCTCACACTCAATACCATTGACCAGGATGTAGTTGTCACACTGTTTGCACTTGCCCATTTTGCTCTTCATCTTCTTGAGTCTGTGTGTGAGCGCAGCTCTTGATGGTGTGCGCACTTTGCATGCTGCACTCCCTGGCCCATTGCCCTCTCCACAAGGGTCAGAGTCTTGCAGGAAAAACAGCAAATCATAGCACATTTCACAAATATTTACACTAATTCATTGCAAAATTAATTATTTGGTTTACTAAATTTACACAAAAGTTTATATATAATGTTCAATTAATGTATGAGAGCTTTAACCATGAATGACTACACACTACGATATATACATTGGGTTATCTATAGAACTATACTGATTGGTTCTGATTCAGAATTATACAAGTGGCCTGTACATACTTGTGAGTTGAGCCGTCACTTACCCCCCTCAGTGAGAGTTCCAAGCTCTTTCTCATCCAGATCATCAGAAGACACTGTCCCAGTAGATGGGGCTTTAGGCAACTTCCTGTTCCCATGGGCTGTACAGTATTGCCCAAGACCATTAACATGTATTATCAGAAACAACAGGGGTTTCAAACAGCACAGCACTCATATTAATGGCTCTCTGTGGACTGACCAGTGCCCTCAGAGTGTCATTGATTGTCAGAGTGCAAAGATGAATTAATAACAAACACTGAAAATGTGTGACTAAAAAAACATGTCTGATAAAAAATACAAAGATTTTTTAACAAACAGCTGTGATTAGATTATAGACCAAGCCAGTGTATACATAAAGCACTGAATAAATGGACAAACAAATACACAAGCTAAAACTCTGTATGCAGTACAGTGTTGAAGTACAGTTTTTAAGATGTGAATATGAACAAAACTTTGTAAATAAAAAAAGTTTGATTATTTTGTGATGCAATTAAACATTAACATTACACTGAAAAATTAACCATCAAATGAGGTTTCTCTCACCTGGACTGGTCAGAGACTCCAAACTTCCTCCAATGCTTTCAGTATCACTGTAGCCCTGTTTCCCTGTTTATAAAACATTACAGCAGCACCTTATCAACACACACACACACACACACACACACACACACACACAGATACACACAAATGATGCACTGACAACAGGATAAGCCTTGGAGCTATATACAACTCAAGTACATACTGCATAGCTCATCCTTAAGGCACACATCTCGCACCTGCACTCCTCAGTACAACTCCTCACTTTCCCCACCTCCACAACAAGAAGATATAACAATGCAGAATCACCAGACTTATGGTTGTCACTGGAATTGGTGGTCCGCTTCTCATTTTCATCAGGCAGGGGGTAGTCCTGTAACGCATTTGTGCTGTTGCTCGTCTTGCGACTCGCACTGGGAGATGATCTGAGGAAAAAGTGGACAAAAGTGGACAGAATGTAAGCAGCTCACAGCTCTTTCCATCTTAGCCCATGTACCACTCTAATCGATAACATTCCCAGTGCTGACCCTCAAATTTCTCTAATACTCTTCCACACAGATCCCTCTGCTTCCTCCCACCTCCTGCTTTGTGGAGCAAACTCCTGGAAGGTGAATGTCTGCCGGGGTTGTGCACGGCGGCGCTGGTGCATGATGTAGTTCAGGTAGGGATCGCCAGGCTCATAAGGCCTGCATGTGACCTCCAGGTTGTGGTAGCCTAGTGGAATGGGGTCTGTCTGTTGCCGCTGGAAGTGAAACATGTTCACGGTCACCTGGTGAGGACAGACAGAAGAGTGTGAAAATTTTTTCATCACAAACATTTCACCTGTGACCAAACATTTTGTAGGGACTCGTTGAAGACCACAAATAGTATACATGTCAGAAAATGCTCACAATGTTCCGACTCCTTCTACAGATAAACATTACTTTTGCTGAGACTCGAAAATCACAAACTTATGTGGATTTTGTATGAAACTCAAAACAGTGCTCTGTGCCTAGTTTCTGTCAGTGATGCATCCACATTGTTGCTAAAACAAGTGGAATCATCTTTCAGCTTTTGCCAGTTGTCTTCACCACTGTGCCTGCCCCAGACCCACCTCCTTCAGCACAGTGTCCCCCTGGAAGATTAGTTTGCGAGTGTGTGAGATGATCCTCTCTTTCACCCTTTCCAACTCTTCTTGGTGCAAATTGGCATCATTCACACAATGCTTGTACTGCACCTCTGCCTCCTTCATCTGAGGAATACAAAGTATACATCAGTATAAAAGACAGCAAAACAGTACAAAATAAAATTTAGTAGCAGCATGTCATCTTGGACCATTAAAAGTAATAAAGGTATACTGAGGCCTTGCCTTGGTTTGTGCCTCATCTCTAGACTTCCTCCTCTTGTCCAAAGTCTTGTAGCCGCCCACCTCCTCCTCGGCCTTGGCGCTCATGGCCTTAGCCTTCTCTAATTCTTCACAGCGCTGGTTGTATTGGTGACGAGCCTTCTTCAAGGATGACACCGTATCATTCTGATGGCAAAGAACAGAAGGACAATGAAACTACAAGATGCTTTGCATATGGAGATGATTCACCATATGGAAGTGAAGTTAGGAGTACAAATGCTTACCATCCTCTTTTGCTCTCTTGCCCATTGTTCCTTGAACTCCCGGCGCCACCTGTCTATCTCGTTCTTCTTGGCTACCAGAGCCTAAAAAGGAGAGTGAGGGAAAGCTAACAATCAAGTCAAGTTGAACCTGAATTTGTGAAACCAGGTTTTTAAAATTTTTCACACTGAGTGTGTGTAACTCCACTCTTCTAGCTCCCTGTAGGATGAATACCTGATAACAGCGGTAATGCAGCATCTCTCCAGTGTGTTTGGTGTTTGTACTGTTCTTTATGTCATGCTCCATTGCCAGTGTGTAGATGTAATGTAGTGGCATCATGTCCTAAAAAAGTTACAAAAAAACCTAGAAATCCCCACCAAATTGTAAAAAAAAAAAAAATGAAAAAATAAATGGAGGAAGGGTGTATTCAGACCTGCTGGGAGACGCTGGATTTTGCTGTCTCTGCTGCCTTCATGATACTCTTCGCAAATTCTTGTTCTGTGTGGGATGAGAAATATAATTACAGCAAAAGACCACAACAATTGCTCTACCGGGAAACAGCTACAGAGGTTAAGTGACCACAGAGCCGATGGGATGGACAGCAACCACATCAAGAAGCAGATGGGGATTAAAAGAAAGGTTCTCTTGTTTATGTTCTTAAAAGGGGTCTTAAAGTATTGTATGCATCCACCTCTGTACATTGCAAACTAAATAAACTGCTTAGAATGACAGCTGACCTATTAAGATATTTTTAATTTAGTTACATAAGTGACTGAACGACCTGTTTTTGAATGTGTATTTTAAGTACACATAAGTATGGCTATCAGACCACATCCGACCATCCTATATCCTCCTCCTCTGTGCAGTTTAAATTGACAAGAACATATGGACACACTTCTTGGAAATGAGATCAATGTTAAAAATGAATGTTCCATTGAACAAATTATGAGTGACAGTCAATAGGCCATGCCCTACACACAAAGACGGATAGCTGCTGGCTCTGTCTCATTTCATATCTGACTTGACGAAAATAAATATGTTCCGTAATCTATTAAAAATAATGGAAACAGAAGAGTCTTAATTTATCTCCAGCACAGGCTCACATTGCTGCAGTTTACAGTTCTTCAAACTATAGTCTTAACTGTCTAACCTGACTACTTTAAAATGACCATGGTTCCACACTGATCACTCCAGAACAGCACAGCTTTGGAGATGTACGTAGCCTCTAAGGCTGGAGATTTGGTAGGTCACCGATGGACTGACTCACAGAGAGACACATGGAAATACAGATCCACACAGACTGGGAAATGTGCACAGGAAAGTGGAAACTCACCCAGATTAATCCGTTTGTCCAGCCAAGTGAGTAGATCCTTGGCATACCTACACCACATCTTGGCATACTGAAGGGCCATCTCCACTCCCCCCTCACAGCGACACAGGGCCAAGTCCGCATCTTGGGCTGAGAAGGAGTACATGAGCATCCTTACTGTGGCTCACATGCAAGCCCTCCTGTCAACCCCTGCTCTGAAGGATCCACCAAGAGTTTCTGTCTCAGGTGACAGATGATTCACGCTTACACAGTTGGTGAGGTGAGAAAGAATGTCTGCAATGGGATTAAAAGGTGAAGGCCAGGTTCTGTGTGAAAAGTCATAGTGAAGAAACCACCATGTTCTAGAGAAGAATACACAGCGAAGCAAAAGGAGTGGAGCACAGCAAGTAGATTACTGGTAATTTCTTTCCCCTGAAGCCAAGCAGCTAGAAGGTCCCAGTAAACAATCAACTCACTCCAGCAAGAATGACAGGGACAAGCTAGCTTTTAAGTGGCCCTGGCATCATGAGGCTGATGAGAGGAATTTTAGGTGCAAACTATGATGAGTTCACATCACAGCTCAGTCTTCTTTAAACATCCTCAGAAGGAGTGTGGTCAGGGTGACTGAGACCTGGGTTATGGCAGGTCTAACCCTTCTCCAGAAGTGACAACTTCTGCACTAAGTTCTTCTGTCACTGAGGAAATGATGAACCGGCCAGAGATTTGCTAACAAAATCCGCTTCCTAACAGCATAGAAACTGACTGAAAATATCTTCCATTACAGCAGGAGAACCTGGCTGTCCCTGACTGCTGCAGGAGCAGCTACCTGTACCAAAAACTGACCCTTTTATCAGAGTAAGGACAGATGACAACCCGGGCCAGTGTCTTCTGCTCCCTAGCCCTCTGACACCTTACTTTGTACTTACTCATACCAAGAGGAAAACAGGACTTCCTTCCTTTTACATCTTGCACAGTTCCCTATTTCCATTTTACACGGTTAAAAGAAAAGGACAGTTTAGTTGCAAATGGCAACTCAATTCATTCTCTACCCCTTCCTATTTTTAATTTTCCACTAAATCTGTAAATTTCATTAAAAAACACATGGATCAAAACTACAGCAGACCTTTCACTTCTCCCTTGTTTCTCAGTCTGACCCAAAAACCTGCACTCTTGCCTTTCACTACAGCTCTTCTAACATGTCAGTATTGTGCTGCTCCTGTGCAGATGCAATTCAGATTGTACTTCCATAGCAGCTTATTCACAGGTCCACTGAAGAGAGAAGATTTCACGACTCTGAAAATTCACTTTTGCAGTCTTCCTGATCCTTCAAAAAACAGCAAATTCAGAAAAATGACAATAAAGCCAACAATGGACAAACTGTGTTCTCTTCCCAATCTTTTCCCAAAAAGATAGGTTGGTGTTCATTTCCAGCTGCATCCCATCTCTTCTCATTGAAGGGTTTTGAAAGCATTCTGCCACGAGCATATCCTTTTCATGTCTGTGTCTGTATGATTCTCCTCCCTGCTGTCATGGGAGCTCAGTAAAGTGATTATCCCAGGAGCTGACAGGGGATCACCTCCTGGTGTGTGACAGAAAAGCCCCAGTAAGGCTGAGCTGCTGAGGAGCTGGGGAGGGACAGCTGAGGAGTTCCTCCATCTCTCCATCTTCCTAGAATTTACTGTTGGTATTGCATTTACAGTTTCAAACTAAGCCTCTACCATGCCAATCCATTCCCTCAGCTAAGGGTTTCTCCTCCTAAAGAAGTGCAGGCAAAACTACAACTGTACTTCTAGGCAGTAATACAGTCACTTTTACACATGTACTGATCCCCCATAAAGGCACATAATCACAGCAGGGACATACACACACTTCCATAAACACAATGACACAATATTTGTACAAAACAGGGCAGTGACAAAAATCACAGGACTTGTCAGTGGACCATCCAGGGTTTTACATAGACTTAGTCAGCTCTTAAGTCAAAGCAATGCTAATAAGATATAAACTTCAGAGCAGGGTAGGGGCGGCACAGAATCTGTATTCACTTTAGAAGAGACATGGGGATTTGCTCTGCCATGCAGAGACAGTCCTACAAGTGGTTCCGAGATTGCAGCAAACTGGGACCCGTTCCAGAGGCCTGCTCTTGAGTGATGTATTATTTAAACACTCTAATCTGTAATCCCTGCTGGCACTAAACTTCAGTCTCTCGAATCGACTCTGGCCCACAGGATAAAGCATGACTGAGTTTTGTTCAGCCCTTTTGTTGATACTTTTTCCACAAGTGTTTCTTTTTGCCTTATCTGCCCTCTGCCATTTCTCTCCCTGTCATATTGTGTCTAGATGGGGAGCAAAACACCAAGCAGCAGCTGCCTCGCCGTCTAATCCGTCCTCCACCCACTTCTCTTCTTGCTAATCTTATTAGTGCAGACCAATTAGCCTATGCAGCTAATTGCAGAGAAACAAGGTTGGTTGGAGCAGAGGCACATGTCCCTACTGTGGCACAAGTGCACGACCTTGAGGTGATAGTCACATACAAACAACCACTTTCAGTGACCTCCATGGGAAACACACCCCTGAACCTTTATAGCCCCTCCTAGCTGCAACAATGCCTGCTGTATCCCTCCATATAAATCTACTTACATCCCCTGTACTTATAAAGCGTGCAAGTTTCACAGACACACACATATGCACACACTTAATGTCAAAGAAGTACAGAAATATTTCTCATCTTTTTTTGGTTTATAATCTATTAAAAATATTGTGTAACACAGACTGAAAAGGACATGATTAAAGCACCATCTATTGTCCAAAGGCCAAGATTCACTAAAACCTGGGCTCAGATAATGCCAAGATGTCTGGCAACCCTGCAAAGCTCACGCCAGCTCGGATCAAACTATTCTTGTACATCTTTAGGAGTAGAAACACAGCATTATTTCACTGCAAGGGTGACTAGGTGCTTTTATTTACTTTTACTGTGGCACATTATGTGGTCATAACTGACTCTTTTACTTGCTCAGTCTTAAGAGAGAAGCACATTGGTGTCCCAAGGGCTCTTGACCTTAACACCCTACCTGTGAAAGGTCCTTCCTTCTGGTCTTCTTCAGTCCGAATCTCTGTGGAATACCCTTCTTCAGACTGCAGAAGAAGATAAATAGGGTTATACCAACAACAAATGGAGCAAACGTATGTATAATGTAACTAAAACTGTAGAACTCTTGTTTTTATGACAATTTCATATCTTGGGCTGAGGTAAACTTGGGGAATTCCAGTGGCAACAAACAAAATCCAACAAAGTAAATTCTGAAAGATAGACCGTCAGCTCTTCCTGTTCTGTGTTCTCTGTTGTTTCTGTGGAGATGGCCTCTGTGATGGATTGTGTGTCAGGGTCAGGCAGCAGATCATCCACTGCCCTGAAGCATCAATATGGGCACAGGGAGTGTCACAAAAACAAGGTTTGCAGTCAGCAGAAATGCCAACACAAGTGTGATGACTTTAACATTAATCACTAAATTTCCTTACACACACAGCTTTGAGATCCTGCTGAGCACACATTTAATCTAAGAGAGGGGTGTGAACCTGTGAATTTGAACATTTATTGAGTGCTCTGTGCATGTCTGCAGTGTCACCCAACCTGCAGAATGCATCTTAGAAACCCCCACCACACCTGAGCAATACATACACAGGAATCAGTGAGAGCTCTAGGTTGTCAAAGTCCCGGAAGATCTCACTGTAGCGTTTGGGCTTTGCTGGGGTCTTCACATCTGAAAATAGAGTGTAGTGGAAGGTGAGGCACGTGACAACAGCAGGATGACTGAAGACACAAAGCCCCTTCAGCAGATGCAGGGCTGTACATAAGGATGTTTTGTGGGTGCAGTGAAAACACTGCCAGAGGCGCAGTCCCACTGGCTGCCAAGAACATGGTGCGATCACACATGATTTCAAGAGATTGACACAGAACTGCATTTCACAATAATATGTGAGAAACACAAGGAAGTAGGAGAGGCTTACTTCCTAAATGAGCACAAACATACAAGTTCCTTGCCCTGTGTGACACTATGTGCCGTGCCCTTGTTTAGGGGAACCCATGGGTCGTTACAACCACAGTCTATCATAACCTGGAATAAAACCTTCCCACAAAAGCACCCTGCTCATGGATCACAAATGGTGGCTTCTCACCTCACAATTTTCCTTAATTTCTTGAGGACTGACACTGTCCTGTTTGGACTTCATTAACACTCAACATGAACAGTATCAACACTCCACTAAAACACTCTTTATTGCACATATTTATTATGGACACATTTCACTCAGACAAGTAAGAAATACTTCTCATACATCTCATGACCACTGAGAGCCTTTGCTACTGGCAAGCTTGCCAAGTGTAATTTTTGGCTGTGCTCTGAACTTGCCTACCACTTTTGCTCTGGTACGCAAGTGATGTCACAGAAAAAGAAATATTCAATCTCTTCTCAAAGGAGGAAAATGTAAGAACTTAACTTGTGTTTTTCTTTTATAAAGAGCAGCAAGTATACAAATAATATATAATATTTGGTATTGTTTCAAAAAGTTGGCTAAGTGGTACACTGGAAAACAATGGAGAAACAGGAAGTCATTTTTATGTCCAAAAGACACACCATGAGTGGACACGGAATTAAAACAAAGGCACAAAAGTATGTATTCAGAAAACATGCACAAACCTAACCGCACAAGAAGCCTAATAACCAAACTTCTCCTTTTCAATTAAGCAAAAAGGAGAATTAATGGCTACTGCTTTACTACATTAATTATCAGAGGTTTTGGACCATATAACTGCAATTTTCTTGATTTCAGTGTTTCCATGTCAGACTGAGTGTTGCGTGTACTATATGTATGATAATTTTAGTGTGTATCTACTTTATTATTTTATTTATCTCATTTATTTTTAGAAACAAAATCCTGCAGTGCAAACTGTATATTATCTGCCTTATAGTAACCATACAGCAGGACACAAAAGTGCAGCAGATTTTTCCTTTTCGGGTGTGAAACAGCAAATAGCTTCAACAGCTAATGCAGAATTTTTAAGCTAGTCTTGATGCTCCATCTAAATGTAATGCAGCATTTGACTTAGGTCTTTCAGGAGCTCTAAATGGCAGCCTGTAAAAAAGAAAGGGAAACATTCACACCAATCTCTCTCGTTCTCTGTCTCATGTTCCATTTAGGTCAACCACATCCTGCTCTGAGTCACACTGCTCTGAGGACAACACGGCCCACTTTTCTTCACAATGTTTTTTTAGCTGAGAGAGGTGAATGTTGTCTGACAGAAAAAAGTAGAAAAACTTTGGAGTGGAGTGATGATTTCAGAGCTCCAGCTGACCCAAGTGCCCTCATGACCAAGAACCAAGTATTTGATAAATGCTGGACCTCCTGGGACAGGTATGAGCTGATTCTATCAACAATTCAGTATTTAGTTCATCAAAATGTTGAGGATTGGAAGACAGTAAGTCTTCAAAGAAGCTTCCTACACAATCACAAAACGGTGATAGGAGAGAAGAAAATGACACAACCGTGCCTACTGGACAAGATCCAGAGTGTGCAGAACAGAAAGGACAGTGCCTAGACAGGAATATGCTCAAAGCAACTGCAAATATTCCATATTCAGATGCATAATTTCTGCATCGATCCACTCCCTAAAAAAAATTACCTTCTGATGTACCACACAGCTTTTAGAGACAACACTGCATCCACTGTTTCCTCCATGGTGGCCTGGGAAAGGTTCAGACTGATATATATCATCAGGAAAACTTGTCAGAACATGACTCTCTTTTATAGGACATAGAACTGTTGCTTTTACCATCCAATCTGCCATATCCACAGAAGCACCTTAGATAATTCTAGATAGTGGAATGCGTATACAAATAATGCATTTTTTTTTCCATTTTCAATATGTTAGATTCATTTTGCGTCTCCTTCAATGTCTTTTTTCTCATTTGCATCAAATTCACTTCCGTTTACAAAAAAGAAGACTTGCTTTGTTCTGTTCTTGATTTTGACGAATTAGTGATCCAGATTTAAGGCACTACCAGCTCACTCTAAACAGATTATAGTTATATTTTGATAAAATGTTTGCATGTCTTGATTTGTGTAAGACAAAATGGAAATTACACTTGCTCTTTTGCAAATGCTGAACTTCTTGCAATTTTTGCAGTGTGACTACACTTTCAGTGCTGTATAAAAATAAACAATAAAACTACATTTTCAGAGAAGGGATAGCTGTTGACAGCTTTCTTTACCTTTCGTTTATTTAGAGAAGCCATTCAAATTCACAGCAATTTGTCAAAACAAATACTCCCCAATCAGTAACTGCAGGCTATAAATATTTTGCAACCATCACAATGAGGTACTGAGAAAGTAACCCACACATGACAGGCTTAAATCCTGACCAGAGGTGAGTCCAAAGGCTTATTATTTAAGTAAGTCTATTCCATCAGTTTGGTCTCTCAAGCTAAGGTGGCAGTTTATTCTTTAAAATGCAGACATAACATTAATTCATAAATTATTTGTATTACAGGGATTATGAGGGACTGGAGAGAGAGAGACAGACAAAGGGGGGCTGACATATTTAAGATGAAAAGCACTTTAACAGGAAGTGACAAATAATACAATTGATTAAGATGTAAAATTACCTCTCCTAAAAAGGAGAAAGAAAAACAATAAGAAACAAGAAAGAAAAAAAAAATCTTAAAGTATACCACGGTCAACGGTGCTTTGCTATAAGTCTGACTCCTTTTCTGCCCCTCATATTCTGGGCCCAAAAACTTACCCTGATCTTGGCCGTCCTCCATTGTGCTGTTACTTGCCGTTTCCTCCATGCACGTCTCTCCCTCTCTGCACTCGTACGTTTCTCACGCTCTCTCTTTCCCTCCAACAGACCGGCTCCAGCACCTTGCACCTTACCGTCACTCTATTTCACTCTCCATCATGTCTCTTGCTGTTCACTTTGGAGCACGTCTGCATATAAGATGAAGCACACAGCTTCTGACTAGAGCCACAGCCCTAGTTCTTACTTCAACACACAGTCACACCAGCATTGTATTCGCTGTCAATTAAGGTCTTTTCAGTATTTATAAACCCTTGTTTCTTCTGCTCTTCTCGCTTATAATGTTGGGTGTTTGCATGCAATCTTTTGTGTCTGCAAGTTAAAGAATGTGCAAAAACCACTAGATTTTCCCCTTTCTGTAGTGCAAGAAAGATTGGCCAATGCTCTTTCACCTTCACAAGGAGAGGAAGTGAGCTGTATTCTCTGAGGACACACCTATTAAGAGAGCTTCTTTCTAGTGAAACTCTGTGTGCTCTGTATATGATGTGTGTGTCTGCAGATGATTATGATTATGTGTCTTGACAAAACAGAGTTTAAAAATTCCTTTGTAAAAACTTGCTCAGATATACTAGTCACCATTTATCCTCTCTGCTACTCAGTTTCTGGGTTTTGGTAGAAGAAACAGTTGTGGCTTTGGCGCCCCCTGCTGCTGCTTTCACTCTACAAGTCTGTCACCAAGACTGACCTTTCAGGGATTTGCAAAGGACAGAGTAAGTGAGGCCAACGGATGGATGTCTCACGGACGGGTAGCGCTCTATCAGGGGCTGAAGAGAATCACTTAGAGCCTCAAGGCCAACATCAATCTCTTTCTGGGAGGGCCCACCATCACCTGAGAAGGAAAGGTAATGGGATTGGGGATCTAGAAACAAGGGAGACAAATAAAAATACATTGAATGCTGCTGCTCTTAAGCAAATAATGCTTTTTTCTTGAATGTTATCTTGTCACCATATTATGAATGTTGTAGTTGTCCACCAGATTCATGTTACCACCCTTGTAGTTGAAGTGATGATAAAGTGTGACACATGAGAGATGTGCATCTAAAGAAAAATCTAATTAGGGTATTGCTTCCAAAGGCATGTGGAGGGACTCCATACTTTTTCAGACAAATTGAAAAGTCTAACATGTTATAACACATGTTGTTACAACATGACTCAGTAAATGCACTCAAATTCAGTCCAAAAAGATCATTACAGCATACTTAACTATTTCTTTAGTATTCGAAACCAAAAATGGCTTAAATCCTTAACCCGGGCTGGAAATTAACACTTTAAATATTCCACCATGAAAAACCATTTTTAAAACTACTAATCTGGAATAAATTACACGTAAACCTCTGGTAATTACTTTAATTTGAAAGGATCGTTTTTACTTTATCACTTTCTGTGCACTTATTTTTGTGTAATATACTTGGTCCACATCAGACAGTTTTAAGCAAAAACTACTAAAAAAACAGAATTCAGAAGACAGGAGAGTGGCATAAAAATGAGATAAAAACATGAACAAAGAACTGGTTAGACTTTTTTTCTACTTTTCTACACTGATATAAAAAATGCAAATTGATTTAAAAGCATGCAGTGTGGACTACATCAGATCTCCGAGCATCATTCTCCTGGCATGGAGAGTTGCAATCTTACCACCACAGTGCTGAAAGAGTCGCCTCAGCTGATTGATGTTCTCAGCCACAGCCCAGAGTCTGGACACTGTCCATGCAATGTCCACGTCACAGTTAATATTAATATCAGTATCAGCATTAACCAAACCAGGTGGCTGAGACCTAGGATCCAGAGCTCCCGTAGAGTCCATTTCCAACCTTCATGAATTTCACTTTATCTTACATGGGTCTAATTAGTTTTACATTTACTAATCACATTCACGTTTTCCTATTTATTACTGCCCACTTTGACTAGATGCAGGGTTTTAGTGACTTGATGTTGCTGAAAACGCTTCTCTGCCTCCTTAATCAGTCTCAGTAGCCGATTACGTGTGGTGATCCTACAGAACCATTTGGATTCCTCAGCTGAGCTCTATGCCAACTCTTCAATGAATGAAAGCCTGAAAACTCTGAGAAGAAAACTCACTCCTTTAACATTGTAAGATTAGTCCTCTTTTGTCTGTGGTTTTGTGTTGTCCTGTGGGAATATCCTCATTTTCCAGAATCAGCTTCGTGTTGAGGTTCTCAGCCTTGCTCTGCCATTAAAGAAGTGTCACCGTGTGCACTTTTAACTCCACTGCTGTCGCAGTTTGAACCCCAAGCATCTTGTCAGGCCACATTCCTGTCTCACAGTGTTCCGCCATCCCACTGCGCTGATTTAATCAGTTCTGAATAAATAAAAAAAGAAACAAGCGTAAGACAAGCCTTCAGTAACACCTTTCTGGTCACCTTCTCCGCTCACTACTAAACGATCAACAAGTTAAATTAACCGTTTTGGCGCACCTCTGGTACTATTTTACGTCAGTTTCTTTAACTTAACTGATCATTTAAAATAACGTCAGATATTTGAGTCCCTGAGTCGCATCACCCGAGCGGTCGAGTGGAGCGCGAGACGGCAACCGAACGTCGCGAGCGACTCTCCGAGTGGCGGGCTCTCTCAACAATAATAGAAGGTGGTTTGCATTAGCGGTAGTGCTTCTTTCTTCTACAGTGCAAAGGCAAAGCACCAAAATGTGTAATGATTGCACAGCGACTGGGGTGGAAATTATATACATAATCTCCGTTTTACATGCTGAAGACCTACATGCGTGTAACCATGCTGTGAAAAGGGGGAAAAAAGCTTTTCACTTGGTCTGGTAGAGCTGATCCAGAATATGATAGCACCTAAATATGACATGAATGTCCTGAAAGGAATTCACAAAATTTCATCGCCTTACTTTTCACTTTATCCCACACCCACATTATCTCCTTGAAATTGAATTCCTATTATCAGTGTGTCCTGCAGATCAGACTTATAACCCCCCTGTAAAACTTTCCGGACATAAGATTTGTCATACAATTAACGAATGAATTAATGAATCACCAAATTTTTAACTGCTAACATTGGAGAATTTGCTGATACACTGAGGCCATTTACATCCAGACATGAGGAAGCAGAATCTGGGATTGCATTTGAAAAGGTGTTGAATACCAGGAAAAGGCTGAACACTTGGCAGAGGCAACATGACATAAAGGGATAAACAAAAAGCACGATGCACACCATATGGAGGGAGTCTCCTGTGGCTCTTATGTGGCAAGTGACACACAAAACTTACGTCACCAAGTAATAACAGCTGGTTACCACCACTGGGTTAACATACAGCAACGCACGATGTTGTAATACAGCATTGAAATGTTAGTTTTGAACAGTTATCTGTAGCAAAAAAAAAAAAAAAAAAAAATTATAAAATGAAAGATCTTTATTTTGCTGTGAAATGGTTAAAACATCATTCTACCAGTGTTTTAAAGAGCTTTTAAACATTTAATTCTTTCATGATTTATCAGTCTGCAAAATAATGTAGCCCCTTCTCTTGGACGTTAATAAAAAGATTTTTATTCTTTGGTACAAAGGCACACTGGAAGAAACAAATAAGTGACTAAACTGACATGGGAAGATCAGATTCATCATAAAGTCCAACTCTGGCCCTTCTCATGGCCAGAAATTAGAGTATGGGGCAAATGAGTAAGCGCCCCACGTCACTGTCCGCCTCCGACAGAAGACCTTGGATTCGGGTATAGTCAAGTGAAATCAGCAACTGAGGAGGGGCTCCTGAGGTCACCCTAGCCCCAGCCCTCCTCACCCACAAACTGTAGGTTGTTCACAATGTCATCTACCATTTCTGTCATCACAGAGCCATCAAAGCCATTGTCTGGGCAGAAAGCAGCTAGTGGAAAACCATGAGTGATAGAACTTGGGCCTGGATGCAGTCTGCTTCTCTCTACTGCCATTACAGAGCTACATAGCTTTAGAAATTTAATTGTGACATAGGTGCTAATGTCCTTAAACAAGCAAAATGTGTACATACAGTGTTCAGATGTATTAGTTAATGCAACAGATTCCTAAATAGTGAATGAAAATCAAAAACTAACTGTTACACATGCAATTATCCCAGAAACAAGAGGATAAAAACATCTCAAACTGTGGAAGGACAAAAAGAAAAAAAAAAAAATTCTTAAACTAGTTTTCCTCTTCTGTCTCAAACAACTAATTTTCTAACCTTATAGGTGTTTGACTTGTGCAAAAGAGCACAACACATTTCACATATAGCTTAATACTACCTCAGGCATGATGTGGAGAAAAAAAAAAATGGAAGGAAAATTTGATGTGCTGGAATGTGATCTCAAAAGCAGTGCCCCACGCTTCAGTAAAAATATAATAAATAAAAAAGGCAGACAGCAGAGCAACCCCAAATGCTTTCTTTTCTGGTTTGTTCTCTGTGATGGACAGAAATGTTCATAATTCATCCCGAGCTGCTCTGTCCAGCCGTGACTGCAGCACATCTGTGTTCTGGGCTTCGCTGCTGATCTCAGCCTGCTCGTGGGTCTTGCTGCCGGCCCTGGCGCGGTCCCAATCTGTGCGGACATTCTCGTTGTCCCACACCGTGGAGGTCTCTGTGTCGCTGATATAGCCTGGGTCGCCCGTGTAGTGGGTGGGATACACCAGAAGGGGTTCTGCAGAGAAGGCCTTTAAATCCCTCGTTTCAAACTGTTCCATGTAGTCCGAGCTGTCGGGTTGAAGGGGGAGATATTATTGTAAAGCAGCATCTTTACAATATTGTTCAAATGCTCTGCCCTACATGCAGATCAAAGCAGCAGGCAGCATAACAGTTAGGCCTGTTGACTTGCAATATCAAAGTACCCGGATCAAACTCTCCTCTAATAGTACCCTCGAGCAAAGCAATTATGCTGAAGTGCTCCATTAAAAATACGCTGCTCTATAAACTGATAAATCATTGCATTGTTTACTTCAGATTATAAGCCTCGTTGGACAAAGGTGTGAGCTAAATTAAGGCCAATAATGGTATGGGTTATTAAATTTAGACCTGACCAGGATGTCAGACAAATGACACCTACACAGGATGCTTGTTGAACATGATAGGGAGAAATTCATCTACTGGCAGCATCTTCCCCAGAGGCTCTGCCTTCAGCAGCTTCTGGGCACCTTGTAGCGAGACCATGTACCCCAGTGTCCAATAGGAGTAGTCAGCCTCTACAAGGTTGTGTATGTTGGGTACAGCTTTCTCTGGGTGATCCACCTGCATCCTCTTCCTTCCAATGTAACTGTTAAAGTGAGAACAAAATGAATGATGGCTTGAAGGTCAAAGGCACAATTTATGAGGTGCAAATCCTTTCCATTCTGACTGCTGCCATCAAGAGGCTTACATGAGATCCCAGTCCAAGCCCTCACTGTCCAACTCGCTCATCAGATTCTGCAGGCGCCGCTTGAAGAAGACTTCAAAACGCAGGTCATCCTCGATCACCAAAGATCTCTTTAGGCCCCGATCAACAATCTGCAGGAGCAGAAAACCCAATTTCAGAGAAAGCAGATGATAGCAACACAAAGTAGTAGCCATCTTCTTTCTTCATTCATTGACCAAAACACCCAGGTCTCGCACCTTAGGCACCACCTGCTCCTTTTACCTCAGTCCAGATGTTATAGTGGGAGAGAAAGCAGCCGAGCTCTCCCTTGGTAAGTGGCCGGCCATGGTATGGGTCGCTGTAACCAGGAAGCATGTGGATGCCCATAGCGTGGACCTGACTGACGTTCATCGCTCTGGCAGAGACAAAGAGAACCAACACTGAGCATGGTTTTGGTCAACATAAAGAGATTGGATGGAGGTGCACAGACTGAGAAACATACTTGCCATCCACTGCGGCGATGACCTTGCAGTCGATCCCCATCTTGTATAGAGTGCGCAGCATGCGCTCACGCCGGTCACTCCGCCGTGGCAGGTTGATCATGAACACCTGTAGAGGACATACAGCCACCTTAACCCTGGGACTTGAGGGGACAGAAAAACAATTGCTGTGACTGTCCTCACCTCATCAAAGCCCATCTTGTCTGGAACCTTCTTGGGTAGGGGTATGAATCTGGAAGGTTCCACTGGAGGATTGTGTACTGGATTGACATAGAGGACAGATCCATTAACTCTTTAGACAAAAGAGGAGATGATGAAAAAAAATTTTAGAAGACAGGCCTACCCATGACCTCCAGTTGAGTGTGCAAGAAGCTATCAGTCTCATCCTGCAGGGTACCATGGATACGCAGAGGGATTGGCAGGTACCCATAAGTCTCTTTGTTGCACACAAACATTTGGACATCTGTGAAAAGGACAATTACCTCCTGATGTACAACTTCTGATACGTAGAAAGAAGATGTACATTATCCGTCAGTCTTGTTAAATAAACCTTGGACCTTGTACCTGCCATGCGGGCAGAGAAGGCAAAGATGATAATGTCATCGAAGGCCCAGCTATAGTCAGAATGTGGGGGATGGAAGGCCAGCTGGCGAGAAGCCTCCTTGCGCAGGTCCACCAAGAAGGTGGAATGCACCATAGGAACTGCAAAGCACCCCTTTCGGAGCTGCTTCCGGATGGGGATGTAGGCTGGGGTCCGTTTGTAATAACCCTGGGGGGATGGCACAATGAGAGACAGGAAAACACCCCCCCCCCCACACACACACACCCCTCTGCCAAACAGTGCTCATTTTAACCTGGAACCCCGTCTTGATCCTGTTTATTCTTCAGTGCCATTCACTGATGGACAAAAAGCAACCCTTAACAATAAACAGCAGAAGGAAATTGGCTACAATCACTCACATAATAATGGATTTAAGTTACTTTGTTTTTAATGCAATAGTTAAATTATCAGTGTGGCCTTGAGGGTCATTTTCATTCTTAATGTCTTACGTGTGGATTTCCTGCAGGCTGCACTGCAGAGCCGTACCTGTGTGGTCATCCCACACCAGAAGTTGGAGTAGGCGGCGCGGGACTCCAACATAGGTGCTACAATGGTCTTGTTCTCCGCAATGAGCTTCCACAGGATATCCTCATTGGTCAGGAGGTTGTCGCAGTCCACCAGCTGAAGGAGAGAAATAACAAACACAGTGCTGATGATCATAACAAGTCCTTTCACTTAGTGCTTATACATTATTCAAAAAACCTTTGCATGACACCTCGGACAAAGACAGAGCAATTCAATACAACAGGGGAGCTTCTTACTGGCACTCCAACCTGCACCCTTCGTGTTATGAGTCTGAAACCTTTACTGTTACACCTGCAGCACCATGTTGCAAAGATCACTGTCTGATAATAAATCTGAATGAGTCATTTGTGATAAATATTTACAATGTAACATTTTTTCATATGTTATTCTAACTATTCTTGTAAGTCTCCTTAGACAAAGGCATGAGATAAATAATAAACGATCGCTTTTGCCGCCACCAGGAGGAACTGTTTAACAGGCCTCCAGGACTGCACAACACTGGTGTGTTGGGCCGGCGACAGATTATACCTTTGTAACTAGAACTGGACACTGGAAGACAGACAGATGGACGACACAGAATAAGAACAAAAATTTAATTTTAGTGGATTTAAACAGAATTTAATTTAAATTTTTGAACAGCTCCCAGAAATTCATATTTACTGTGTTACTAATGTATTCTCAGCATCGACAAGGCAGTGTTTGCTGGTGGGGGCCCTGTCTCCTGTGACTTGGTAACGCACCAGGAAGTAGTCAGCCCACATCTCGCGGGCTGACTCCAGCGCTGTCTGTCGGAGCTTCATCACGTGCGCGTAGCGCTCGTTCGTCCAGTGCTTTGGCCCGACTTCATCTTCATACGATCTGAGGGAACACAAACATTTTGTGGCAAAGAACAGCAGAACAGACACAAACCAACAGAAAGAGTGAAAACAGAAACACACCTGGGCTCCTCTCGAGGCCTCCACTCCACGTAATGGTACAGATTCTGCACCCGCATGAGCCAGTCACGCAGCATGGCCGTTGTGTTATCCACATTGTGGTCTGTTGCCACCCTGTGAATGCATGAATGAACGAAGGCTATTTATCCACAAATAAACTGCACAGGGCTACAGAAGCATGCATAGAACAGTGACACCATAACAAAAAAAAAAAAGAGACAAACTGGACAAAGACAGAATCACAATACAAATAAATGAGCATATTTGCTAAGTACATAAAAGAAAAAATTTAGCTGCCCTGCATTATATCAACTGTCTGCCAAAGTACCAATTTCAAATTCAGCGCAGAGAACCTAAAAACTGTGGGTTTAAGGCCTAGTTCACCATCTTAGCTTCATCCTTCTTGCATGCCCAGACAGTCCAGCTTCCAGACCACCCCACAAACTTCTAGTCAGAGGCCCGGCCAGACCTCAACAGCACCACATGACAGAAACCACACTGTACAGGTCTTCAGCATAAAGACAAATGTAATCTGAAACTCACCATTATAATTATTTATTTAGAAGCATCATACAGTGTTTTACCCATTCACATAGCTGGGTAATTTTTACTGTATCAGTTCAGGATAAGTACATTGTTCAAGGGTACTGCAGCACGAGGTGAGGCTCAAATATGGCTCCTTCTAGTGCAAGGCAGCAGCTGTATCTGCTATAACCTCTGCAGCTCCACATAAAGCATACAGAACCATCAGGGTTGAGAACAAGTCATACAGAAAAGTGGGTGGGTGAGAAAAATCAGTATTGGGGTGTGGTGGAGACAAACGATCCACTTCTCTTGCGATGTGGGTCACTTTCAGTCAGATGCAACAGAGACACAGAAAACTTAGCAGGATGAGCAGCAGCTCGGATGACAGTTAGGGAGATGCTGTGGGAAAGGCAGGTGTATTTCACAACCCCCTTGTGGATCAGGATCCCATGTCACGCCACCTCACACCAACACTAAGGAAGAGTGAACAATGACAACAGTACAAAAAGTTAGGTGGCACTACAGATAAAGAGCTAAATCTGATACCAGCTGTTTGCAAGTTCACATCCCAAAAGGAAGAAAACCTCTTGTGTAACTCCAAGAAAACATATTTAACCTGATTTCTCCACTAAATGGCCCCTGTATTCCAGGTTTAATGTGTTAATATTAAGGGTACATTATATTTTTTCTTTCAGCATAAAATCCATCCATCCATTATCATTAACTGGTTATCCTGAGGAGGGACGGGGCAGTCCGGAAACTTTCCCAGGATCAGAGGGTGCTAGGCTATGAAACTGCTCATGGATGGGACACCATGTCCATTGCAGTACTCCTTTCTGAGCTGCCACCCCATCATCACCATAAAATATTGTTTGCATAAATCAATAAAGTTTTAAAGTATGGATATTGTTATCAGTTATACATACAATTTAATTAAAAAATCCTGCAGTTAGCCACATTGGTACTTCCCTTGAAAAGAGATCAAAAGAAAGGTTGGACCATCTTTAGTCCCACTCCAGATTTTGGAGGTAGAAAATCAGGCGCAGAACTTTAACTAGAGTCTGGCCTGTCTTTACAAACCCTAAGGCCCATTTGGTCCACAACACACCCATCTCAACACACCCAAAGATTCAACCACCCAGGACAACAGCACAGCGTAAACAACGAAATACAGGATTGCCTGGCCCTACTGGGAAGTTAAAAAGAGAAGGATGAAGGAGGGACAATCACAATGTGAAATGCACATCTTGTATAAAGATGGAAAAAAAAGGCAGGCATATTGTTCAAAATTAACAACCGTTTCCAACTTCAAATGAGGAACATAAAAAGAAATGTCCAAACTTAGAACATGCACTTGCCTGCCATAACCAGAGGCGCACTAATTGAGACAATCACCTCGAGTAGTTTTTTTCCCTAGAACCGCAGCACATCCATATTTCATTCTGTTCTGCTGAGTCAATTACAGATGTGCCAATCAGACGCAAACATCTGAAAGATGGATGAAAGAGTGCAGACAAGGGAATGCAGAACATGGCCCTGGCAAAAGGGCACAGTATGCCACAGGAGCGCTGCACTGCTGATTCAGCGTCTGTGTGTATATAAGAGACAAGCTATCAAGAGAAAACACAGACTGATGAGATGTGTGTGCAGTTCACAAAAACCTGCAGTGTTCTAGTGTTGGTGGGACATTGCATTCCTGTCTGAAAAATCAAGAAGGGTCTCAAAACTCATCTCTTCAAGACATTTCAGTGGTGAGCTCCTGTCACCTTAACAACTTAATCTTTCACCACCTGCTACATTTCATTATTTTCCTATTCCTATTTTGCTTCTATAGCCAGCTGCTAGAAGATGTGTGCTATGACAGTGGTGGTGGCTTCAGTAACTATATCTAAGTCTATAATAGCTTTATGTTGCTTTGGAGAACAGCCTCTGGAGAGAAGTAAACAATTCCCCAAGCCATGCTAAACACAAGCTAAGTATGATTTATGCCACGTATAAGGTTTTCATCTGAAGAATTGCATACTCCACTTTGGTCAGGTTTCTTCTCACTGCTCATCACAAACTTCAAGCCCTTTGCAACAGATGAAAGCATTCAGATGATTCCCCATTTTTGCCAGTGCAGCAGCTGTAAAGAACATCATACTGTCTGCAAACAGTTGGAAGAGCACCACAGACCCCAATCAGGAAGGCTACAGCTAAGCATGTAAGCAAGTTCCTTGGTCTCATCAGTTAGAATAAAAGGCTGGGTTTTTTCCTTCAGACTGCCTGAACATTCCTGATATGACAATTCAAAACTTCAATCCCTGCATTTGAGTGCTGGCATTGTTGGTATGGTTGAACAAAGCAGGTTGCTGAGATTGTCCACTGAGAGTTGTAGTCTTACAGACATGGATGCGTGAACACCCTAGTTACTTCCAGTGAAACCAGAATAGCACGACAGTGGAATCACCTCTACCTTCAGGCTTTGGAAAAGGATGGGCCAATTTAGGTGATACTGAGATCATCCCCGTTAGACAAAACTGTTAAAGAGACCTTTAGTCCACAGTGTGTTCTTGTCTGATTCTCCAGTCTGACCTAGTTGTAGCAACATTTTGCAATCCCTTTTGCTGTAGCCAGATTTTTGCTGTAAGCTGGTTTGCCTAAATGACCGCCTCAGTGGAAGAGAAGCCGAAGATGACAACATGCTTCATGAGCAGGAGGACAAGCTACTAGTCCTCTTCCAATGTATCTGACCTGAAGTCATGTCGTTCATTTTCTCCATTCTAAGAAAAACTGTTTGGACTGCAGGGTTGGATCATAATAGCATGTGAAAATACACAAAGTGTCATAGGCGTTTCACACAGGCCATTTCCAGCTGACATGATATGCCTCCTGGTAACATCTGCAGTAATGCAGACTTTATTCAGCACACATTTACCTTAATATTTGGAGAACAACCGATTCGCCATTTCTGGCTTCCCTAAATTCAAAAAGAACTTAATTCTATCCCAGCCTTGCTTCAGCAAATTTTCCCATAAAGGTGCAAGAAGCATTTTGATAATCATATCCTGGGAAAATAAAACGATTCCTTTACGAGTTGAGCCAAATTACTTCTATCCCTAACTTCATGAACAAAACCTTGAGCTGAGGGCCATCTGGACACAGTGGAGAAGGACAGTTAAATGTTTTGAGATTGGTCAGCTGTTCCACAGCATTAACTGAACAGAGGACCATAACTTCAACATAAATGCCCAGAGCATTACAGATGTAGTGTCTCTAGAGATGCCAGTACACCTTCGGGAAACAGCTGAACTTCACATCCGGTCCATGTGTCAGAGAAAAAGAATGCATAATGATGCTGCTCCACAGCTGTCCTGCTGAAGCCGTTTTACACACAAGCACACAGGTACATAAAATATTTATTTCCTCATGCAAAGTAGGTACAATGCTTATGGCTTATGAGTAAAAACATCTCACGTAATAAAGTCATTAGCAGCTGTAAGTCAGACCATTTCCATTACCTTCTAGTTCCATTAAAATTAAAATTCTGTTTTCATAGGGGATTCCTCATGAAACTTTGCAAATATGAATGCTTTAAGTAAACATGAAATTAACAGACATCCAGAAAACACAGATGAACATGAAACATTTCCCAAAATGCAAAACACATTTCAAATCTGAACAAGTTGCTTCCACTGTGAACATTTCTGTGTGGTCTCTGTCTTTAATGACATCTTCAGTGAAATCCCAGCTTTTCCCAACCCCTCCCTTCATCACCCTTTGTATTTGCCTATAATGGAAAGTATGGCAAAACAAAGGATGAAAAATGGTGAGGGGGTTCATTTTTTAAAATTCTGATTGCCAAAGGTCAGTGCAAAGCAAAGAAAAACATTAAACTTTTTTAGTGTATGAGCATTCTAGATGAGAAACTGAAGGTAAACCATATGGAAACTCAAACCTATGAGGGAACTTGTCTTTTTAACAGGAAAAATACACGTGTCTCAAAAATACTTGGTGATGCGAAAGACTCCACCCCCCTGGGTGCTCCACGTGGACCACAAAACTGAACCGTACTGCTCACAGCCAAACAAGCTATTAAAACTAATAGCGGTCCTTGCATAGTTACAAACATGTTATTAAAGTTTAATCTAAAGTGCCACTTTGTGCGCCCAACTTAAAAAAAAATTAAAGTCAGTAAAGGCTCCAAATTTACGAAATTAACTCCAAATCTATTCATGCTATTTGCATTTAATTGGTGAAGCAGCTATGCAGTGAATCAACATGGACGGTTTATGGAGACATTTTGATCGTAATAATTAGACATAGTTTATCTTTGTATATTTGTGTAGGTTACTTTGCCTCCATGTTTGTGTCTTCCATTTGTCTCCGTATTTCGATCAATGTTTGCCTTTGTCTTTTTTCCTGTGTTTGTCCACCTGTCATAATTTTGTTAAACTATGTATGTTTGACAGACTGTCCAGGCTTTTTGCCCATTTTATTCTTCTTTGTATTAGCTTGTACAGGATTTTTTTGTTTGCCTGTTGGCATTTTTGTCAATGTTTTTCTCCGTTTCTGTTTGGTGATCTTTTTGTTCATTAGTTTTTTTAGTTGGACTGTTTCGTTCAAATAGTTTTGCCTTTTTATCCATTCGTCTATCTGTCTTTTTATCCAGTCTGTCGGTTTACTCTCAATAGGTTGGTTTGACCATTAATATTTCAGTCTATTAATCTGTTTGTAAGCAGTCATTCCATGTGCGCGTGTGTGTGTGTGTGTGTGTTCGTTCTCACCAGAGCGACATGCGGTCCTTCGGGTAGCGCAGCCGCTCCACGGCGCCCAGGAAGTGCGGCAGACTGTGCTCCGCGTTGCGGCAGATGAGCGCGAGCAGGACGCGCGGCGCGAGCAGCGGCGACTCGGGGCTCCAGCGCTCCTCGGGGAAGTAGCCCCGGGCTCGGCGGGGCAGGAGCAGGAGCAGCGGGAGGAGGGCGGACACCGCGGAGCGGACAGCGGTCATTTCAGTGCAGAAACAAAAATAACGTTAAAAGAAAAGAGCTAGAATAAAAGGGTAGAAACAGAGACGGGACGAGCCGACGCTCGAACGGCCACTTTAACGCCCCCCGACAAAAACGGGACGCCACAGCGACGCTCGATAGCAGTAATTAAAGGGGACGTCTTAAAGGCGCTGCAGCGTGATGGCGTCATTTTCCAGTCCAGTTGGCAGCACGGTCACGTGATCAGGGGATGCGTCCTGCGCGCAGGATCAAACTTAAAAACGGTTAAACCTCTCATAAAGCATGCCCCATCGGCATCATGTATACAGCTTTAGTCAAATATACGCAAATGGGCCTAAATAAAGTTCGTCATTAAAAATGAACTACAACAAAGGCACTGTAAAAACTTAACTGGGGTTCAAATGAAAACAACAAAAGTTAGCACATTTTTTCACTGCAATAAAATACACTTTATTAAACGTGACTCCCACCTCTTTAAGAACAGCAAAGGTTGCTTAAACTCACTGGACTATTTTTTTATGTTGATGTTTTTTTCCATAAGGCTTTTTGTTCATTTTCTGTTTTGTCATTTTGCATGTAGCTTTGATCACATCAAGTGGGTTACAGTTAATCTGGGGTGTGTACACTGGAAATGTACAGTATATCATATTGCGATGGCTTATAAAAACTGCCGGTTCGAACAAGCGTTTGCTTTCAAACAGTTTGGGAAAAAAAAAAATTACAATAAAATAGGGAAAAAAAAGCACATTCCATTTGCATGACAATTCATCAGCAAATGCAAAAAAAAAAAAAAAACATTTCCTAAGAAAAATATCTTACAGATTTCTTGGGAAATATTTTATGGGAGACAAGAGGAATGGCCTGAGGCTGATGGTGTGAGGATGGTCTCTCACTGCAAACCCCAGTCAACTGCTGTTGGGCTGCAGTTGACGTGGCTCCTTGACAAAGGATGACATGGACATGGTAAAAGATCCGCATGTTTCAGCTTAGCACTTCTCACACTCCTTCTCAGGGACCTGACATCATTTACAAATCCATTTCTTCTACTAAATGCATACTGACCCACGACAGTGTCGCACACCTCAGATCTGAACCCACAATCAAGCTTCTGTGCTTGACAGCAAACCCCTTTCCAACATCTGCACAATATGGTTACGAGTTGTCCTCTGACTGGCAGGCACATCAACTGCAGCCTGACAGCAGCTGACTGGGGCTCTGACTTCCTAAGAAGGCTGAAAAGAACTGGGTTTCCACCCACTATTGTCACCAGCTTCCATAGATGTGCCATAGAGAACATCCTGTGTCTCAGTCTGGTATGGGAACTGCACTGCCTCTGACCAGGGAGCTCTGCAGCAGGTAGTGAAGACTGCCCAGTCCATCAGCAAGACCTCACTACCCACCATTCAGAGCATCTGCAACAAGCATTGCTTTAGCTCACATCACCACCACAACCTTCCATCCTCTCCACCACCGCCATCAGGGAGACACTTGCAGCCTTTGAGCCAAGATTACTAGACTAAGAAACAGCTTCTATCACAGGCTGTTAAGCTGCTGAACTCTGACATATGAGATCTGATTATCACCACCATCTGTGATCACTGACTGACAGCACATCTACTACATAAACACACGTGTATTCAATTTTTTTTTTTTAATCTAAATTTATTTTCTCTCTATTCTGTGCACGGTGGGTTCAAGGAATGTCATGTCATGTACTACAAATTTATTACAAATGTACAATTTATTACAATCAAACAGACAGTAGGATGATTGGTGTAGGACTGGCAGAAGTGAAATGTTGCAAAACAGTTTTTTCTTCTCTCTGCACTTGAGTAAACTTGCGTTACTAATAACTACATATTTGTTTTACACAAGTTTTTTTAAATTTACTACTCAAGTTAAAAACTGCCCTACAGTGGACTGGTTTCCTGTGAGGGGTATAACCCTGCCTCATACCCTGTGTACCCCTGTTTTATTGAAGGTATCACATTTATGATTCATTGCCATGTGTTTAATATTTGTTTTTATTTTTCATATTGCTTTTTTACAACTCTTAATTGAGGGTGCTTTTGAATCTTAGGGCTGTATACCGATACCAATTCAGTACAAACTAAGAAGAGCATTGTGAACAGCCCATTTTCAGAAAGACATTTTCATTCAGAAATTCAGAACCGTTTCATTGGTTTAAACAATCTTTCTGTGAATAGTAGACTGCATTCATACTACTAATCTTTAAATGCTTAATATCTTACACTACTCATGGTCAGAACTCATTCTTCACATTATTATAACGTCTTAGTACAAAATAAAACTGCTCTACTGTTCAGTAATAATTCCCACATCAAACTCCAGTGGTGTACACAGGTGAACTGTGGGTTTCTGAGTTCTGAGTAACAGTGCAGACATCCTTAGGTATCACCACTGTTCTGATCTACAAATATTGTTTTTACAATATTATTATTAGAGTCAAAGAAGTGACACAGGGAATGTTTTAACCTTAAACTTGGTGTCCTTCACTCTACTCCCACTTACTCGCTTTATGACCTCCCTGGTGGCAGTGTTACAGTTGTGTCCCAGAAGTAGGTTTCTCCACCTGGATGGTGAGATAAGCTGCTGCGGGTTCATCCAGTAGCCAGAGGAGCTCTCCCTGGCTGGGCGCAACTCGAGCTGCAGGCAGTATCGGGCCTTCCCCTCCTTCTAGCACTTGCTGAGAAAACCAGAAAACCGTAAGTGGAGCGTTGAGAATAAAATGCTAATGTTAGCATGAGAGTTATCAGAGAACATCCTTACAGTATTAAAAATGCAGTACAAACAGGATCAATGCCCTCCCCACACCAGCATATACCTTACCTTTAGCACAGGGGCTTTGCTGCCCCCTGTTGATACAAAAGCAACACAACGAGCAGCATTGACAACAGGCAAGGTCATGGTTACACGCTGAGGAGGGGGTTTGGGAGAGTTGCTGATGGCAGCCACAGTCTTGCTGGTTTCCTAAAGAGGTGATAGATAGATAAATAGATAGATAGATACATAAATAAATAAATAAAGTCACAAAAAATATAAGCAATACAGCTTAGTGCACAAGAGTGTAAACACATTTCTGGAAGGGTATGAGGGGAGTGAATCAGAAATGAGATGATTTGATGGTATGAAAAACACCCTCAAATTATCAGTTAACCCACACAGTTACAGTAATACATTCAAATCACCAGGCTTCAGACTGAAAACAGATGTGCTGCAGCACATGTGAGGACCTGGCAGCAGTCCAGACACAGATGACAGTTAGCAAGATGCAGGGGTGTAGAGGAACATGCTGAAGAGGCCTTAGGGAACCATGGTTTTTAATCCTTTTATAATTCAGTAATTCCATATTTTCACTGTGGGCTGGGACTGTGTGCTGCTGTTATTGTCACATTCTGAACCCCTCACCCCAACAAATCCCACACAAGTCTGTGGCCATTTACACTCCTTGCAGCACTTAGACTCTTTGCAGAGCTACACTGGAGATGAGCTACACACAGGTATGGATAAGAACATTTGCTCAAGCAAATGCAAAATTCTCCTGCAGACTGACAAAATCCAGAATTCTACAAACACCCAGGCAGTTAAGTTTTTAATCCACCATTGTTATTACTGCAAAATCCCACCATAACACAACAAGTGGGGTCCATAAAATTAAATCACAAATTACAAGGATGTCTTATTGCAAGGCTAATAAAAAACAAGTTAAGAAAAAAATGCTTTAATTTCTTAGACATAAAAGAAATAAACCAATTACTACAAACAAAATGTGCATTTGACAAATACAATACGTACTAAAAAAATACTGTAACAACCTGCTTTGACTGGGGCATTGCAGAATGAGGGCTCAGGAGACTGGTCTGTGAGAACACAAGTTTTATACACCAGTATTCAAAGTACATCAACAATCCCCCTGTAATGTCCTACAATGGTAAGACAACTATTTAAAAACATGCAGCAGCAGTACATTATAGGACAGCTGTGGCTACCACCACAACACTGATAATGCTAATAGAAATTTTTACCCAACTGCTCATCATCTTAAGTAAATCCATTACATTTGTTACTGTGAGAAGAAGATGGCTGTTGATTTGACAGGGAGCAGGAGGATAGGATATATATCTGCATTTGTGTTAGCACAGAGGCACATTACTGCAGGATTTTACTGTGCTAAGTTTGCATAATCTATGATCACTCTTCAAAAGCCGTGACAGTTTCACCTTACCTCCAGCAGGGGATGATCAGGAAAGAGTGAGCAGGTATGTCCATCCGGCCCCATGCCAAGCAGCAGGAGGTCAAAGACAGGAACTGACTCACCAGGGAAGTTCTACAAACACAGTGTAAACAATTTCACTTATTGTACTGAGTGTTTCTGGTGGAAAAACCCCCAGTTAAAACACACACGCACCATACTCAGCTTGCGAGCGTAGTCCTCTGCACACTGCTCCACAGGCAGGGAAGGGTCGATGGCCAGGATTCCACTATCAGGAATGTTCATTTTGGAAAGCAACTGGTTCTGAAACAAATGAAGCAAATGAAGCCAACCATATATTCAGCAGATAACAGGTTGTGTAGTGTGGAAAGATCCCCAACTTTTAGCGAGAATGTTCAAATAGTTGTTCGCATAAAACTGAAAAAAGCAACTCTAATTCTTTGGGATGTCACTAAGGCTCAATGGAGAGAATAATTCAGATTATGTGTTGACCACACAACTGCAGTTTTTGCATGGTAGACACAGATTTATTAATTTCTTTGTTTTCATATTCAAACCTTAAGGGGATAGCACCACACAAAAGTCAGAGCTTAGAAACCCCGGATTTGGATGGTGACCTGTTAAAAGATGACAGAAAGGCAATAAACAGAAATAAAGAACTAAGACTCTTTCAGATCCTACAATTTATAATGGTACCTTATACAATCCATAGGTGCTCTCTGCATCGTTGAATGGGACCAGCCTCTCGTCACAGAAAGCAACAACCCAAGCACTGCTGTCAAGGTTTGGCAAGGCAAGGAGCTCTTGGCTCAGCAGGGAAACCAGGCTGCCCCCTGACAGACCCAGGGTGAACCGCTGCCGATCTGAGTTACAGGCCTGTCTAGAACGTGAGGACACCAAGCGGGCCAGTGCAGGACCCAGTTCTGCTGCAGATGGAAACACCAAAATCCTCCTATTGGACATGACTGAAGAACAGGAAGGGGAAAAAACGTATATTATAACGACATACTTCACGGGACAGAGCTATGTTTAAATGTACTTTCTCTATTTGGCCTGGAGGTGTCGCCAGTGCGCTGTCACCATAACCATGATTTGGCAAATGTGTCCTGTACCCAGAAGTCAATTTCTCATACCTTTTCACAAATTTATGGCTTAGTGTTGGTCTACAGAAACACATCCTTTAGTTTACATCTATAGCATACATAAAGGCGCCAGATGTTTCTGATCGAAATTACACTATTAACGTGGGTTTTACCTAATAAAATTTGAAAGTGACCATGTCGCGTTAACAATGAATTACACTCCTTATGGATTCCACACGTTGCTAACGAGCCCAGAAACGGCCGTATGGAGAATATTTTACATCACAGTCAAATTTTTTAATTGTTTAATTGCAGCAGCTAACAATTATTACCTTATTCCAGAAATATTTATGGACCAAAGAAAACGACAATGCTTCCGTCTATCACGCCTCTAAAATTCTACTTCCGGGTGTACATCAGTCCGTTATCGTGATGCAGTGTGGGACGGTCGAAATGTCATCACATTGCATTGTGGTACTTGAAGTAAAATAGTGACAAGTACTTGTGATGGTGGACCGAAGTAGGAGACTGCTGTATCCGTTCACTCCCTCACTTTATTCGCTTTAACAGGTTGACCTTGCATCACTTTCCGCTCGGCTCTCTTCCATCATGGGAGTGCTGTGCCAGTTCAATTGCCCCTACAGATGTTTATCCAGTATTTTATTAATTAGTCCATTGCACAACCCTTAGCACGCGTCAGTTATACAAAAAGATATTATTAACGATTATCTGGGACAGCAAAATAATAAAACACAGTTAAATAACGTAATATAACAAGTCAACCATTTTTTAAATGTCTAATTACAGTGCAGGAACAGTACATACAAAGGTTTGATGATTCCACAACTTAAAATTAATTCTTTCAACTTTATTTGACCTTTTTCATCCACACTCTGAGGCTTGTTGCTGGATGAACACTTTTTTCAGAGAACAAAAAATAACGATAGACATGAGGGTACGAAAGGTGTGCGCGCGTTTCATCCTGATTTACGGTAATGCTTCACGTCATCAATACCGTGCCTCCACTCTAACGAAACCGGCAAAAGCAGGAAAGAAGCGTAACCATTTACTTTCCCGATTCCCTCAGTCACATTAGATGCGATATCTTCACTAATTTAATGGCACAGTTCCATTCTGCGAGACTATAAATAGCAAAAAGTAGAACAATGGACGAACGAGTATGAAAGTACTCACAAACTATATGTGCGTTTTTCATCATAGGTTTATGGTAACGTTTGACTGTCGTCATTTCCTGGTTTCGGGAAAATAACTAACGTGCCTCGATCCGTCAACAAATCTGCCGAAGTAAAAGACTATTATAACCGTTTACCCTTTCACTCCCTCAGTTTAATTCACTTAAATATGTTGAATTGCGTCACTTTCCGAGCACAGCTCTCCTCCATCATGGGAGTGCTGTGTCAGGCCGCCGTGGCGGAGGTTTGCAAACTGGTGGACGAGGGGTCGGCCAAGCTGCGCCTGGACGTGCGCCAGTGCCGTAGCGAGAACCAGGAGCTCCAAAGGAAACTGAAGATCATGGAGATGGAGCTCAAGAGCGCGCGGCAGCACGCGCACCCAGGGGCAGCAGGGGGGTTAGAGGCAGGTCGAACAACAGGGGCAGGAGGGATAGGGGGTGCCAGGGCACGAGGAGCCATTGGCAGATGCTCTGTTGGGGTCCAGACTGCTGACCCCCCCAGGACAGTGGAAACAGGTATTTCAAATTGACAAGGTGCAGGTGCACGTGACGATCTTAGCAAACTTTTAAGACAATTGTTTACAGAAAACGTTTTAAGTCTGTTGTTTTGAAGTATCTTCACAGTTTCTCAGACTCACCTGAAGAGTCTGTTACATCCCTTAGGAAACAAAGATGATGAAAATGAACACCATGAAATGAAAATGAACCCCCCCCCCCCCCCCCTGTGTNTACATCCCTTAGGAAACAAAGATGATGAAAATGAACACCATGAAATGAAAATGAACCCCCCCCCCCCCCTTTGTGTTCAGTGAGTGTACCTCCTATTTCAGGGACAGAGAGCTGCCCCACCACCGAGAGCTGTCCTACCATAGAGGGAGTCTTTGGAAAGGAGTGGTGCCTTGGCCTGTGGGGAGATGTAGACCCCAAAGCTGTGGGGCAGGAGAATGCTCCAGTGGAGCATCCCAGTGGACTAATGGATCAGGTCCGCTTCATGGGGAAGACCTTGCACCCTTTGTTGACCTTTTTCCTTCCCATCTACTGAAGTATTGTGTTCTCCTTTCTAAAGTACATTGTGTATCTCTTTGGACAGCTAGAAGCCCTTAATTACTGTGAGGCCTTCAAACATCAGGGAATTATGCATATAACTGTTCCTTATTTCCCATATTGACCAACAACATAGCTTTTTCCCTAATTTTCCAGATTTGGAAAGGTTGTATGGGCTGAGTCTTCAGCATCTTTGATGGGGTCTTTTTGATCACATTGCAGTTTTTTTTTTAGTTACCAGAATTGATCGACAGGCCTTCTATCAAAAATGAGACATTTGAAAGGAGGAAGTGGTCCAGCAATTGTAAGAAAAGTCAGGAGATCAGTGGCCAGGGTAAGTGGAAACCAGTTGTGCTCATTTCCCATTGTTTGGTCCGCAAGTATTTGGTTTCTCGTATCCACTCTGAGATTATTAAAACTGCTTATTATCCAGTCAGGTTTTTCATAAATTTCAGTCTGCAGCATCCAGTCTGGGCCTGCAACATTCAGGCCTTTGAGATAAACCTAGACTGCTTTTGAAAATTGCACTGTATGACTGTGTGGCTGTATGACAATGAGATGCACTACATAGTAGGAACCACCTGCTTAAGCTCTCAGTTGCTTTTTGGCACTGTATGCTCACACCAGTTGAGTCACGATGTTGTGTTTGCATCCTCTGTTTTGCACCATTGTGCTTTAGTTTTGTGATTATTTATTTAAATGTGCTGTAGAATCTTCACATTCCTCAAACCAGTCTGCACATACTAGTGTTATTACTTTATAAAATGTTTTTTATCATTTCTTTTATGTGTACTGTTGTTGTTAATTATTATTTATTCTATTTTTAATGTGTTACACAAAATACTGGGCACCAGTGAGGATGATTTTGACACAAACTTGGGATGGGCAAGGATATAAATAGAGATTAGAAATATATTAAGTATTTTCCGTATCCAGTTTTTTTTATATGTGGTTTTTTGCAGAACCAAATACATTCAGCGTACATGTGATCCTGCCAAAAGTGGCTGCCTCGTTACAGCTGTTGCTTTGGACTCTCAGTCCTACCCTATCTTGTTTTCAGGCATAAATTTTATCTGGAAAACAACTAATGACCAGTGTTACTGTGTAAATTGCAGAACTTGCATTTGCTTTTCCAAACAGTTCTGGATAAGATCACCGACGGTCCTGATGAAGTTCCTGACCCAGAGAAGGTCATGACCAAGGAGCCGCCTGCTCCAGAGTCAATGTCTTTTGAATGCCCGAACCAGCAGGACATCCAGGTGGTAACTGTGGGGCAAAAGCAGCTGGACATGCAGGCCAAGCCCGTGGAGAAAATGACAGAACCCAACATCAGTACTGATGACTCTATTCAGTATGTTCTTGGTTTTGACCGGTTTAGTGAGGAACAAAGCAGCAACCAGCAAAAGAGTGCTGGCAAGGGACAGAAATATTTTTTCTGCTCGATCTGTGGAAAGGGTTTCACGTATCTTAGTTACTTTAAAGTGCATCAGCGAAGGCATTCTGGAGAGAAACCATACAGCTGCACATTGTGTGGCAAGAGCTTCGCTCAGAGGACGTACCTCACTTTACATGAGCGCACCCACACGGGTGAGAAGCCATACTGCTGCGTGGACTGCGGCAAGTGCTTCACACAGAAAAGCTCACTGAATTCACATCGCCGAAGTCACACGGGACAGAAGCCATACAGCTGCGCTGAGTGCGGCAAAAAATATGCCTATAAACATGGCCTTAACTTGCACCACTGTTCAGACAGGGCATGGAAGAACACTGGTTAGTCATGCCTAACATATTTGATGAAGTGATATCAACATATTTTCTTACGGAAAGCAGTTCTCAGTGAGAGTAATACAAAAGTCAGGACAGTGTGTACACACACAGTTTGACAGAAGACTCATAGTGCCATGGAAGCACAGCTCTGCCAGAACTGCCAGTACAGTACTCATGGTGTATTTGCCCAGAGTCAGAAAGAAAACAACACACACCGGTACACTGGAAGTAATATATAACCTTACTTATTTTTTTGTATCACTTAGAACTAGAACTAGAGCTTATTAGAGAAATGGAGATTTAAGTTTGTATATAAAATGCATGCAACATCTTTTTTTTTTTTTTTTAATCTTAGTCTTATAAAGGCGCTAACACATTTGCGGGCCACTGCATATTGTTGTGAGCCAACTTACTCCAGTACTTAACTGGTTCTCAACTCTCATTTTGACATTTCCCTCCTGGTGCTAGTTTTTGTTTAAGCTAAACATTTATTCTGCTGTGTTTTAGCTGATAATGGAATAACAAACTAAAGCAACACGGAATAAATTAACCTTACTAAGTTATTGAGTAAGTAATTATAACTGTTCAGCTGAAACCGAAAACTTTGAGTGAGAAAAATAGAGGCATCTTTTCTGTTTTTGCACAGTTGCAGGCTATATTGAGGTGACACATTGGATTTTACAGTTACATTAAGATGGTTGTTTGTCAGTTAGTGTTTGGGTAACATTTGGACTATTAGATGGGTCCAGTCAACACCTCAGACAACCATAATTAATCAGTTTCTCCATGGCAACAGGGACTAGTTACCAAAAGTGTTGACAACCACAGATGTAACACGTGGTGCTATATATTTCATATGTAATGTACTGGAGAAAAGTATAGATAGATTCTTACTAAAAGCAAAGGCAATTTGATTTGATTTTAAAAGTGAGTGTCAGCATTTCCTCAAATTCCCTGTGATGGATTTTCTAGGGAGCAGTGAAGACAGAGTTAATGCCCTGCTGTTGGTGTTTAGTGTAGGTTTGAAAGAATCGTTTGCATTAGCAGAATAGTGTCTGGAGTGATGCTCATGGGTCAGGTCAAATAAACAACGGATTAAGTGCCATTCTAATGTATTTCTGAGTTGTGGTTTTTTTACTGTTTGTTTTTTTAAGTTTCCTCTAAGATAATTTTATTTTGCCTTTACATTTTAAAAAGAAATATTAAACACACAGTGTTTGTAGTGTGTAGGTTCAGCTAGATTTACCCACATTACTATCAGGGCAGGCCCACTTTTTTGTTTAAAAAAAAAAAAAAAAGAAGAAACCATTCAAAAGCAGCCTCTGCTGTTTCTATTTACGTGAGTTGCAATGACTGTGGTTGAAGAAGCTGTGAGCCATTAGTGTAGCTTATTAATAAAACAGTGTCCTCTTGATTTAGCTCAGTAGCTTGCAAAAGTATTCAATGTGCAGCCCATCATTCACTCACTTTTGCTAACTGTTCATCCTTGTCAGAGTCATAGTGGTCCAGGGTATATCCTGGAATCGCTGGGCCCAAGGCTGGGAAGCCTAGTGTTATCATTTAACCTCAAAAATATGTCTTTGAGTGATATATGATGTAAAAAAAAAACAGCAATGAACAGGTTTATAAAAGTAATTCAAGTCAGCCCTAGTATGTGTTTTCTGAACACATACAGCACACAAAACGTCAAGGGGTCGAAAGGCTCAGTATAATTAGTGTACTAAAATACCGAGACATCAAGAGAGAAGAAAAATTTTAAAATGAGAAGAATCTTTAACAATCTTTTTTTATTTTTAAAGTATAAAATAGATATTTTTTCATGCAGCAGAAGATCAGGCATACCCATTTATGATCAAAACAAAACATCTGGATCCAGAAGTATAACTTAACATCCTTGATATAGAATGTTAAGCACGAACACCTGTGCAGGGAAAAAGTGTGCCAATACATATAAAGATGTGCTTTTTGCATATATTGTCTTTCATTGTCTGTTTTGATTAAGGAAAGAAAAACAAAGCCAATATTTTTCAGTATTAAAGAAGGAATCTCACAAGCAGGGAGGAAAGAGTTGAGCAGTGTACTCTAATTTACTCATATAAACTATCGGAAACTATCAGATTATGTAATATACAATCGGTAGCACCTAAATTGAGCACCAACACAAAACCTTCCTCCTATGCACTCCAACTATATAATACTTTGCTCCAAATTAAATTCCTCAGTTGTATGAAATCCAACCAATGTAATGCCTCATTTTAAAGTAATCCAACATGAATATGCATCTACAACTACAGAGATAGTTTAATGGACAGTATAGTATTCAACCTTAGAAGTTTAGCAGTAAGAAAGTCAAAGGAGCTGGAGACAGTAATGTCAATGGAATAAATGGCAATGAAAGTCCTGGAAATCCTGAAGATTCCTCATATCTTAGACTCTACTGTGTGTTGAATACTCCTGGAGACCTGTGAAATGAGAACATATAATGATTAGCAGTTATCGAAGGTGACTGCTTTCATCTACTTTGGCTCTGTAGCTTGTCACAAAATTTGGAAAAAGGTTTCATACATAGATTTGAATGTTTATGCATATGAGCGCTCTGTGTCAGACTAAATGTCTGTTGGATGCCTGAACACAGTGTTTCTGTGTATGTGTGTGTACCTGTGATTTGCTGGACTGGTTGCTGCTGAGCTCGTAATACTTTGTCTGTGTGCAGATACAGATCAGGAGCTACTTGTACTCATTCCTCACCTGGCACCAGTCAGAGGATCACATTACATCCATCATATCACCATGTCCAGTAATAATACAAATTATTTCTTGATACTTTTTAAATTAAATTGACACCAAATTTTCATAACATGCCATCTTAGAGTTTTAAATGATCATAAACTTCTGAAAGATCAGACCTCGAAGAACATTGTCTGCTGAACTATGGAAAATCACTGAAGCCTCAGAAGAGAAACAAAATAGCCTGGAACTTGTAATGTCATCAGTGGGAGTTTGAGGCTGAAATTTTATGTTTGATTGCAAGCTTTTCATTTCAAGATAGACCTGCATGAGAAACAGACCTGTTTGGCCAACAGTCAGTGCAAGATGAAGATGAACACTCCCTGCAGGCTGCTGAAGATGGTGAACAGGTAGGCCAAGACAGTTCTGCCATCATTGTGCAAGAAGCAGGCAAAAAGGCATGGGAGGCCCATAATACAGAGCTGAGTAACTGCAGTAACTGTGAATGCCCTTAAAATGGTGAAAAATACAAAACACAAACATGGTCAGCAACAAACTGGTGATGTGTAATTACAACTGATACATACAGATTGATGTAATGTGGACTGACATAAGAGCACATTAGATATCAGCTATTGCACCATATAATAAGAGTGTTACAAGTTTTCCCACTTATGTGATTTTTCATAGGTTAAGCATGTCAGGGTTGGAGCTACAGAACTTCCCAGTCAGCTTCTGCATAGTGATCACTAAGAAAATTGTGTTCACCTGCAACACTGAGAGGGTGAGGCTGGATGTTTCTGTGGGGTTCAACAGACTACGTCAAGTTGTTTAAATCTGGTGTTGAAGGGGCTGCTATCTATGCTGAGACCTCTAAGTCCCTGTAAACCAGTATCTCTCTCTGGACCAAGGAGGGGGCTTCAGTGAGACAAGAAGTGCAAGGAGAATGAGAACAGCAGCAAGGTCTTACAGCAATCACAGGGCCAAAAAAACTCCAGATGAAATGGTCTTTCCTGGTCAACCAGCAGCTGAGGGACAAGAGTACATGGTCTGTTGGCCAATGTAAGGTAGTACAGATCTCCTCAGCATGAAGACTAACAAGGCACAGGCATGCAGTGTGAGGTGCTCACTATTTCTCTGTGCCATATCCTTTCAAGTTGATGATGGCAGAGATGACCACGATGACGCTGGGAATACCATAACCCACGGCAAGCATGTAGCTAAACTTCATCTCCATGTGGAATATCAAGGCCACTATGTGATACAACTGAACACCCTCCTGGCACATCCAGCAGAAAGCAGACAGGAAGAGCCAGTGCAGCAGGCCTGCCACGATGCCACAGCCAACCTAATGAGGGAGAGGTCTTTGGTTACATTCATCCATCCATCCAGTAACTAGCAAATACATGCAAATACACACAAAATGCCAGATACATGTAAAAAGATGCACAATCAGACAAAGATAAGGAAAGGGACATCTAACAAATATACATACAAACATTAGAACATGGTCCAAAAACAAATGCTCACAGTAAAACACACAGTTTCACAAATGCACACATAACAAAATACCGTGGATTCTGTTCTGGTGATTCCAATGAGGAAGATCAAGTTGGCTGCAAAGAGGCTGATGCACAGATTCAAATGGATGGTGTTGCGGGTTCCCCGGATGGAACGGAAGTAGGAGAAGGTGATGATGCAGATGAGGAGGCACACCAAGGACGGGGATAACCCCACCCGTGTGATCATTTGCAGGTGCTCCTGAAGCTGCTGCTGGAATGGCTCCTTGAAGAATCAAAATGAGAGAATCAGATACTGGTTACATGAATACAACAGTCATGGAGATATTCCTCACTGAAAAGCTGCTAATGATACAGCAGGGGTGAGAATATTCTGCATTGAGAAAATACCAATCATACACAAATAGCAGTGATGAGAAATACAGTATTGTAATTATACTACAGTTCAGAATACCCGTGCTGTTTAAAAATGAACAGACTGACACTACCTTTATGTTATATCTAGAGATAAACAGATCCATCAGTCTTAAATGAAAAAACACACTCTGAAAGTTTAAATAAAGCACTCATTCAGTTAACTAAGGACAACCGTCTACTGATTTAACATGTCTGGTTACCACCATTTTCAACTTGACGAGTGGCCTATTTACCTCGATATCACCATTGGACTTTAAAACATTGCAGCCTTTCTCCAACCACCATCCACCAAAGAACAACTCGTCCCAGTAAACACAGACTGGTTTTCCATCTTCATACTGGAGAGCAGAATGGGAAAGGGTCACAATGATGAGTAAAGTAAATCTGAAGCTCATAAGGCCATAAAGCTGCAGAGAGTGACAAGACACTACCTCTAGGTGGGAGAAGGTCAAGATAATGGGTTTCTTTAGGAGTGTTGTGCTATCAAATATTTACCTGCACAACGGGGATGTCCAGAGAGTACTGGTCACAGTTCAGTTCTGTCAGAATACATGGGAGCACCTGGTT
>UFQX01000919.1:0-64338 GCA_900497675.1 Arapaima gigas
TGTGTGTGTGTGTGTGTGTGTGTGTGTGTGTGTGTGTGTGTGTGTGTATATATATATATACAGGATAAGTTGACAGATATCCTGCGCTTACCCACTGGGATGAAGCGTAGAGCCCTACCATACCCATCCAGCGACTTACTCACCTACTCCCCTCCAACCCTAACACACTATATACCCTAACATCCTCTCTCTCTCTCTCTCTCTCTCTCACACACACACACACACACACACACACACACACACACACACGAATTCCACATGGACTAAGCTGGATTGTTACTAACTCCCAACCAGCTCAGGCACTGTGAGATGGCAGTACTATGTGCTACACCACTATGCCACTTCTATACCTATTAAAGATAAATGAAGTTTTTTAAATTATTGTATTAACTTAGAACTACATTAAAATTAGCACAAATTTAAAATCTGACAACTGAAAATAAAAAATGCATCCTCTCTACAAACTCATCCTCTATTGTGATTGTTTTATTTTGATATCAATGACCAGCACTCTGGAATGCCAGACACGTTATAAACACTGTAGAAGTGAGCAGAATTAAGCTGACCCCACATCCCTGTTCTCTTAGGTCACTTTTTACTGGTATTTCTCAGCTTCCTGGGTTACTTGTACAGTTCATAGTTACATTATTACAAATAGAAAACATGCTCTGTATCTTCAAAAATGTGTAATGATACTGTTTGTAATGCTAGAAATGAGTGTGCATACAATGTATATAAAGAGCCTTGTAATAGTATTTGCCACCATACACTTTATTCCTTCAGGGCTTCACTCATGATTCATGCATATATTTATACATAATACATACATACATAATAGGCTGAAGTTAGGAGCCATTTGTCCAAAAGTGTAAACTTTGGCTAAAAAAAAAATTATAATCCTTATTATTGTAGATAGGCCACCCTCCCAAATCAGATTTCAAAGAGATCTTCTTTCCCCACCTCCTACAGGAATGACACTCATACCCTAATCCCCCACCCATGGATTTAACAGATACTCTGCACAGATTTCTGGCTACTAAGAGGATAATTGTATGACTGTATAACTGTACACCTGGTGACCCAATTAAATCACCCAGCTTAAAAAAAAATGTTCCAACATCTAAAAATCCTGCCCGAACTGTGTTCAATCCTATGTGTCCATTGATAGTTGTTGATTTGTGGCAGACTCAGGAGTTCACCTGGTATCTGAACACCAATCCCAAAGTGTGCCAAGACAGACACTATGCACAAAAGTTCATACGCAATTGTCCTTTTTCGCCAACAGGTGAGCAGTATTTTATTTTTCGTTGGTTTTACAGCTACAATGTTGCAGACTTATTGCAAATAAGAATGTCACTGGGCTCTTTTGCGTGCGTATTAATACACAGGTACACAGATTTCCTTCTGAGAAAAAGCACAGTAATAGTTGTATTTTTTTTGTGATGAAAGAAACCTGAGAGAAGTCATTTCTCCTCTGGGCCCGTTGATTGACAAAGCCAGGGGTGGTGTTGCTATGGGAACAAGAGGCCATCATAGAGCCTGTGGAGGGGTCTTGTGGTCACTTTGCACACACACAGCTGTGTGCATGATCCAGCATGTCAGAGAGCAATAAGATGGGGTTTTGGCGGGTGGTCTTATTATTACTGCTGTTAAAAATGGTTTGTTTGAATGACATCATTAGCGCGAGCCATTGAACATGGTTAACATTTCAGCTGTGCCTATTAGAACAGTATGATTATAAACCAAAACAGAAATATGGCAACACCTGAGATGGCCAGGTCCCTGGCGTCTCAGACCTGTGGTCTTCTAACAAGCCATTTGTCAGTGCAAAGGAGGTACGTCAGTCTCTGGTGCACTTATCCAACAGATTCAATTCAGTATTCCCTGAGAATTATGGACTCACACTGAGCTATCTCCATACAGTCCCAGACAGCAGGCTGCTGACCTCCAGTGACACAGTGACACTGGACAGTCTTTTGGAGACAACAGCCACGGGTGATCTCCTATGGAAAGAGACTGAGAGAAGGTTCAGTCATTCTCCCCTTCCCTCCCAAAATTGCTGCAGCACAATTCTGTCAGACAGAATCAGAAAGTGTATTTACTCGCCTGCCTTTGGACTGCAGCGAGCTTTGGCTGCTGCTGCTTTTCACACATCTAAGCAGAAATGGAAAACTCCCAGGATCCTCGTTGTATATCACTATAGTGTTTTTCCTTGTATCTGGGTAACCTTGTGTGACATACAGTGTGTGGTACCATGCATTTTACACGTATAAAGATGAGGATTCTTATGAAAGACAAGCAGTAATGGATCTATGCTGAGTGTGTTGCTCTGCCTGTTATCTCAGTGACTCCTCCATATTCCCTGTCATTCGTGGTTGGCAGTCTTGTTGACACCAGGACAAAAACAGCCTCTAGTTAAAGTGCATGGTTCCTCCAAGTGTTTCATGCAGTGTTTCATGTTGAAATAAACGTATACAAAATTCATCTTCAATAATTCCCTGTGGACTTACCTCCCTTGTGTTACTACCTAACAAGACGCGTGTGAAGTGCGACGTCGGTGCTGTGATGTATTTTGATTTTTGCACTCTGATCGATCCTGTCCTTGAGGACAGCAGCTGGACAGTGTATTAGTTCAGTGGTCACATCTGTCAGGTGTACTTTGAAGGGGTTGAAGGTTGACGGCAGGCAGGGAGTGTCCTACAGTATCAGTATCTCATTCATACAGGAATTGGTTTAATAAACATTGTTGAGCCCAGATGGTTTGAAACTGAACCTGGTTCTTTAGTTGCCTGTTACCAGGGACACTGCTGTAGTCCCCAAGCCCTTGTTATACACCTTGCAAACTGAAGTGTAGATATAGCAAGTTTAAGGTCTTTAAACTGTGAGTTAATCTTGTCATTGTGGAGGATCCAATCTGCTGAAAAATAAGTCAAAACTAATTTGCACAATCCCCACAAATAACTGTGTGCATGCGTGGGTGCGCAAGTGCTCAGATGTGTGTGTTTTGGCAGACGGGATGAGAAAAGCTTCCATGCTGTTCAGAGACCATCTTGCCATCGCAGTGCGTCACTACAGCAACGCTGCTCCAGTCCTGAAATTAAATAAGAGTGCCTCCCTCCCAAGTCGTAGCCCTTACTTCTGGTCGGCCACATGCTGTTTTGTGTGTCTCTGTTCCTTTGTCTAGCAATGCTCTCTGAAAAAACAGGGAGCAATGTCTCCAAAAGGAAACACTCATGTGGGCTCCACACTGCTCAAACAACCTCTGTTTTCTTTCACTCTTTTACCAAAGATTCTTGTTCAGGGAGATGTTTACATGTGCACCAGCTTTCTATAAATTCCTAAAAAAGCTCATTAATATGAGTAGTCTTAATAAATGAACTTAATGAAGCATTACAGGTGTTCAGCCACTGAAGTACATTTCAGTCCTCCTTTTGTTTTAAAAATGTATCATCAGTTGACAGAAGCTCCAACCTCAGGAAAAACCCACAGCTGTTGTCAAGCTGCACGCTCACACAGACTCCCACCTTTATCCACCTTGGTATCTATTCCAAGTTCCTGCATCTGCCCCTTTTCACTCAGCACTTTCAGTTTGCAAGTACAGTGACCTTGAAGCGAGGGCAGAAGCAGTAATGTGAGTGGAGCATTTCTTCCTTTGCAGGTCAGCAGTTTTCCGAGCTGCAGGGGGTGGGGGCGTGGCTGCTTCATTTTCTTTTTCTTGTGCTCCCACTTTCCGGGTGTCTCATGGTGATAATGTCAAGCAGTAGCTATCTCTAATCCAACATTGTGTTTGTCCCATATGTGGGTTCTTCTTTGGGATAATAGATGCTTGCATTGCTTGACTAAAGTTCCTGCACCCTGCTACTAGGTAATTTTGCCAGACAAACAAACCGCTGGCACAGAACCAAAGCTTCCCTGCACTTTTTCATTCATACTAATAGGTGTTCCCCTCACACATATATCATAAATGAATTTTGGTGAGTGTTTTTATGGCTCTGTGTGGGCTGTGCAGGGGAAAGCATTCGTCCACTGACCAGGCACAGTAGTGCCAGTCCCACTGGGCTTGCACTGCCAGCATCATATGTGTTTGCATTTTGGAAAGAGTAATTTGTGGATTTGGATCACATACAAGGCTGAAGCAGGCTGGCCCTGTGCTGAGGTGTGCTGCCACCGTGGCTAAAACCCTTGCCATTCTGTACAGGCACGGTGGGCCTCTGACGGCAGCCAGGAGGAACTTTGATGCAGAGAGTGGGCGGCCTCGGCGATAATGAGTCTGCAGTCATTCAGTTCGGCTTTATTAATGCGCCAGCTGTGTCGGACCATTCCGTGAGCGCCAAATGGCATTGCCGTTCACAAATGGCTCTGGCCGTTTTTTAATTTAACAATGTTCCGTTTCATTGCACAGTTTCCCCCACCGCATCTATCAACGAATATAAACAAAGGATAAAAACTCCCCTTTTGTAGTTAGCTCGTAATGGGTTCGCCTGTGTCGTGGTGCACTTCATAGAATTCACCCAAATTGCCTGGGTCCAATTTATTTGCTTCAGAAGGAGGGGGCAGGAGCAAATTTGAAATGCCACATAGGAGGTGCGAACGTACCTGATTGCTTGCTGAAGGTGCTGGCAGCAGCAGACATGCTCCACAGAGGTGACCGCCAAATAGAAGATATCTGATACATTTAGTAATGAGCTTTCGTTCAAGTCACTGATTAGCATTTGAATACTGGCCCTGTACCTTTCTTCTCCTTGGCAAACACGAGACAGGGCTCCCCAATTTAATCAGATTCCCTACAGATGAGTCTCACCCTACAGATGAGCTTTGTGGGACCACTGCCACTGGATTCCTGTTATTATTATTTAACTTGTTAATTTATATCATTGGTATAGTCATAATCTGCCCTTTGTCTTGACAATTTTTGTGTTAAAGGTTTACATGAATGCTGGATGGCATGCACTCTGTGTGTGTGTGTGTGTGTGTGTGTGTGTGTGTGTGTGTGTGCCTGCCTTTCCTCACACAGTAAGACCAACAGTAAGGCCTTCTTATGGGATGCTCAGCAAATATCCACTTGCCCTTTAAAGACCAAAGTGTTATAAGGTGTGTGTTGGTGTGAATATGTATAAGGGTAGGTGTAAATGTATGTATTTGGGTATCGGTGTGTGTTTATCTGAGTATTTTTGAATGTGTGTACATCAGCCCATTAATGTGGGTGTGTGTCCACTCCCCTAGGGAGCCTGGCATGTTGCCTCTCATCCCCTTCAGAGAATATGTATCCTGGTCTATATTTAGTACCATCCATGAGGCCTAACCATTTTCCACTGTGATACTGTTTGTGCAGGCGATATCAGGTTTGAGCCAGTTTGTCATCAATGTGTGCTTTAAAGTTTTTGAATGATTGTGGGTGATAATTTGTGTTTAGTATTGTTTGGCTACTAGCTATTTCCTTGTAGGAAAGTCTAGTAAACAAAATGTACAACGGACACTGAAATCAACTGTCTATTCAAAATAACTACCCACTTGACCACAACTAATATGTGATGTAATCATTGTACTTATAACATTTGATGGTCACTAATGTTTGCAATAATTTAACAGACACTGATTCAGTAATGACAGGAGTAACACAGGTACAGGGGTATTAAATCAGCAGGTAGTGGCAATTAAAGAAGAACATGTGACCTTTGTTCAGGTTCTGTATAATTATACCACATATCCTAGAGCCAGGTAATGGTACTGAAGGGCTTGTATAAGTGTGTTTGTGTGAGGAAGAGATGAAGGAGGGATTGTAAGGCTGAGAGAGGGGAGCGGAAGGGGGAATGGAAGAAGGAAGGGAAGAAGGAGCAGGACCAGAGTGGGATGTGGAAACAGATGACAGGGACAGGCATACTTTAGGTACCAGAATGATTGTACAGGTTTGGTGTGTTTAGTGTGTGTGTGTGTGTGTGTGTGTGTGTGGTCTTAGGTCCAGTGTTTGTTGTTTCTCACCAGGATCTCTGATCACAGGGGGGTGGTGGCAGGCTGGGTTGGCCCTCTTTAGCCAGGTTTGGAATGGGCTGAGGAAATAACCTAACAGACATCATAAACCCACAGCCTTACAGAACCCATCTCTGGCACTGTGAAAACATATGCTGCTCGTCTTTGCCAAGTGCATCATAGGTTACAAACAGTCAATGCTAACCTGAGGCTTGATCCAATGGACAAAAAAATATCTAATTAACTTCCGATTTTATAAAAATGTTTCACTGAAAGAGCAGAACATGAATGTCCCTTTTTGAATGTTTCAAATGTAATTTTCCCCATGAATTTCTCAACCAGTGGAGGAGCAGTGAAAGTCAGCAGAAGAGAAATTCAGAGACGAATGGTCTAGGTTTAACTAAACAGCAAAAAGCAGAGTAGCAGGTTGGGGGAGAAAGTGTGCTGTTGAGAGATGGCATTAAATAAAGAAGACAGTGGAAGAATCCAGGGATCAACAAGGTGCGAAGAGATGGTTTCTTAGTCACATGGAGCCATATTTGCATTTTCTCCACCGTCAATGTTTTCTTAACCTGTATCACATCTCTTTCTCACTGCATGTTACAGACTAATGCAATAACACCTTGAGGCAAGTCTCATCCACACAGCAAGTGCTTTGGAAATTTATTTGTGTGCATCTTTCAGTGTTTGAGGGAAAACCACCTCTGAACTCTGAGACTCCTCAACGTCCCTGAGCATTCTCTAATCCTTCATTCAAGCATGTAGGAGGGGAGTTTTAGAGAATTACTGCACAAAAATAAACTTATATTATATATAAAAGAAGGAGGTATTTGTGGCATCCTCCTTAACCCTGATTTTTCTTTTCTTCAGTGTTTATGATGTACTAACATGGTGCCCCCAGTTGTGGGGCAGAAGTGGCCACATGGGTGGGCCAGAAGTCAATGACAACAGGTTCTCTACCCAAACTAGGATTTGAATTCTGAAAACCAAAAGAAAGAACTCCAAAGCCCCTGGACTGTCAGCAACCATCAGCAGAGATGTAATCAGTCAGTGCTACATCTCTGGATTCCCTCAAGTCCTCACACTAGATGCCTTCAATGTCCACATTAGTTGACCCTCAGTTCATCAGCTGGCTGTTACTGTGGTCATCTACAGGACAGTTGTGACGCTATGGGTGCTGTCTGGAAATGTAATATATTGCGTCTGAGTTCCCCAAATCATCTTAAATGGTTCTGACTAAGAGGCAGACCCGGTGGTTTGGCTTGTGTCAACAGACGACTGCATGCTCTCTTTCATCTTACATCTACTGGAGGAGCGGATAGAAGGCCAGACCAAGTTCTAAAATGGTCACTTTGGATGGAAGCTCACACCCAAGACCAGCAAAAAAATTGCTCGTTCTCGTTTTGCCCGTTACTGATACATCATTTATAAATTCTCATTCTGGATGAACCCAGTTGGTTTCACTTTGCTTTTGTAATGAAGTAACTTCTTATCTGTTCTTCAAGAGTGTCATTTGCCGATTGTCTTTTAACGCTCTGCTTCTGAACAGATTTGCTGCAGAATGTGTCTTTCACTTTGAAAACTCACAGATTCTAATTTATATAAAAGCAGATCTGTCTTCTGTCTCAGTGTACTGTGCAGAAATGTATCTCCTCTACAGCATTATAACTGGTTCTTGTGTGCACTGGAAACATGAAAAAGGACCCTCTGTTTTGGCTCGGAATAAATGAGACCGTCCTTGCAAGTCACCAGAGGGGACTGTTCAGTCACACTGAAGGAAGAGGTTGAAGGTTAATGACAGCGCTAACAAGAGTTGTGACAATGGAAACAGGTGCCTTTGGTGCAGATGATAGTAGCATCGAGGAGGCTACGTACCTCGCTTGACATCACACAGCCATTGTTGTGATAAACAGAAAATGTCCCATTTGTTAAACGAATGACAGTTAATTAGTACAGCCTCTCCCTGTGAGGTACAAACCCGTGACACAGAGTGGAGACTGCTTATTAGTGCATCAGTTGTGGAAGTGGTGGCAAAGAAATGGTGCCGTGCCAGAGCAGCTACTTCGCTGTTTTCTAATTGTTGAACGGTTACACTCCCAAAACAACTGTCCTTGGTGTAAGACACGAGTAAAGAGGAAGCACATTAAGTGAAATCTGGAGATTTCCTGGAAAACTTCGTACTTTAAGCCAAGTGTGGGCGGAAGGTGGCGCAGTAATAAAGGAGCTGGAGTTCTGACTCAGAGCTCAAAATACTTATTGCCATGAAGGATCCTGCTGTCAAACCCTTAAGCGATGTACTTTGTTCAGATGTCTTTGGTGAGATATCCAGCAACACAGGTGATGTCAGGCAGCTGATGTGTCAAACTGTAGAATATGTAAGCAGATGAGGGTAAAAGTTCCTGCTAAGCACCTCAGTTACAGCTTTTTGATTGTTTATAAATTGAAATAAAAGAGTGCGAAAACTATTTTGAATGAGGGAGTGTCAGGCTTATATGCATCCCATGAGGTCTTCCGTCTTTCCAGACTTGTCTGAAAGAAAGCGCTGCTGTTGTGATTAAAGACTTAAGAGGAAAGGTTTCTGGTACACATCCCAGTAAAGGAAGATCCTGCACACCCTTGAGGAACAGACAGAACCTGAACTGTCAACGATTCGGCTGCTTGGATGGGCAGATGGCAGGAAAAATTGTAAACCTGTGAGAAAAGTTAGCTTTAATGGCAGCTTTTGCTGAGCTAATAGTGTAGCGTTAGCAAGAGGAAACAATAAGTGGGACTTTGTGGAAAAAAGAAAAAAAGTGATTTAGCTTGAGAAGCACCTGTAGAATTTTTAACTTTGTAAACTAAATAAGGAGTTATGTTGTCGCAAGTACTACCTGCTGTGATTATGAATGCATAGAATAAAATGACTGCCTTAAATACCTGGCAAGAATGGACTGTGCTCATTTTGTAATTTAGTGCAATTTGGTGTTGCATTTCATTATAAGATAGGTAAAATAAAAATATAAAAAAGTATTAATAATTATTTAATCAGATACTTTGGTAGAGCAGCTTACAGCTTGATCTATAAATCTGGACACCTCACTGGAAGTGAAGGGTGTAATAGCTCGAGGGTATAGTGGCAGTTCCTCTTAGGATTTCAGCCGGCAACCTGTTGATCAAAACTTCAGTTCTAGTACCTGCAAGCCATCTGTTGGCCTTGTTCTCAACTCAGCAGACTCCTTTCCTTTGGAGGAATGTTGTTGAGTTAAAGTGCTGTGAACAGCAGCTTGTTTGACACTTGAGATCACAGCACAATAGCTGTGACAGAAAGCAGCAACAGTCTTGGGAGTCCTGTGACTTAGTACTCATCACATCAATCCTCCATAACCAAATGTCTGACACAAACACATACCTGTATCCTGTCTTTGTTCTCATTGTTAGTAACAGTTGATGATAATTTTGCAATGTTCTTGGCCTGTATGAGTGTGCTGACTCCTTGTGTTACATACAGTTGACTTTCATATTTATTTGCAACGGTGTGAATATTTTCCCATTAGTTTATTTATTTTTTATTGCATTTTCTTTTATCTATTTTCTAACATTTCTGGCTATAGCAGAGTGAATCTTATCTGTGTTTAACCTCTGAGCCAATAGATGGGAGTAAAGAGCACCTAGACAGAATTGGAGTGTGGAACCATGTTCATTCAAGTCACTTCTACAGTGTTTATTGCTCATTTCTGATGTTCCTGTGTGTTGGCTATCAATAACAAGATGAGAAACGGTGCACATGTTTATAGGATTAATCAATCTACAATCAGCATTCAAAAGGAGTGTATGGACAAGTTTTTATATTTATATTTGCTGTATATTTGACAGAAAATTCCTTTTATTTACTGTAGATATATCAGAATTTTACTGAACTATACAAATAAACACATTAAGGAAAGTCTGTATTATTAATCTTTTGGCTGTGATTCAGTGAATTTAGTAAAAGTCAATTTGGAGTTATGAAAAAAACCTGTTTGATAGAATTCTGAAACCAATTGTGTTTGTAAGTTGAGGACACAGTGTACATCCGTGTTGGATAGTCTGTAAAACTGAGTCATGCCTGGTTCTTTCATGCCCTGAGTTTCCACTACCTGTGTTTTCACATCACATGTTTGTAACATAGCCATGTTAGCAGGGCTTACGGGGACTTCCTGCAGGAGAGACATAAGGGTAAAACTCTGAATGCACTTTCCTTCAATGACTCACATAGCAACCCCTTAGAGACCGTTAACTGTCTGTCCTTCACAGACATTAGTTGAAATGTAGTCAAAGAAATCATTTACCAGCACTGATGATACATTTCTACTGACTGTTAGCTGTGACTTAGCAAGATAACGTAAATCGAGTAAGATGGTCCAAGATACTTCATCCAAACTCATAAGGCTCCACAGCAGTCTTGGAGTGGTGGTCCACACCAGATAAGAGGATGACCTCCTTTGGGTTGCTTGAATGTGAGGTTCTGGCAAATATAAGTATGTATGAAAACTATCACAGACTAAGCTTTGGGTGGGAACAACAGACTAAAAGTCTGCATGTGGGACACTGGGCAAGATACTTGGTCTGTCTAGAATAAGGGTGAGAGAATCTCTGAGGTCATTTTCTTGGTCGATGATGCAATGTTTTTGGTGATTTGCACTCAGCACTGTCTCTCTGTCTCTCCATCTCTGTTCCTGTCTCCAGGGAAGGAGGAATACGTGGCAACCTTCAAAGGGTCAGAGTACTTCTGCTACGACCTGTCACTGAACCCCATCCAAAGCAGCAGCGACGAGATCACACTCTCGTTCCGCACACTGCAGCGAAACGGCCTCATGCTGCACACTGGCAAGTCGGCCGACTACGTGAACCTGGCGCTGAAGAGCGGCGCTGTCTCTCTCGTCATCAACCTGGGCTCAGGCGCCTTTGAAGCGCTTGTGGAGCCCGTCAACGGCAAATTTAATGACAATGAGTGGCACGATGTCAAAGTAACGAGGAATTTACGTCAGGTAACAGCCACAAAGGGGCGACAGCAGGAAGACTTAACAGAAATAGCGCGAAATAAAACAACCCACACTGACCATCTGTGACAGTCCTTAGATACATTTACATTTAAATACATGTCAGTAATTAAGAACAGTTTTTTTATTTTAATGTCTTTACTTGCTTGCTTTATTCACTTTGCTTAAACCAAAGACACAGCAAAGTGAGCTGCGTTGTTTAATCTCTTGGGTCTTAACTTAGACGTCTTCTGTCGTCTGCAGGACAATGCATTGAGCTCCTTGTGTGGGGGGTGGGGGTGTGGTCAGTTTACCACAGGAAACTAAGCTTTCCCAGTTGAAGAACTCACCAATCAAAAGCTCTACTTGATCCAAGTTGGGGGAAATGAATATCAGTCCTAATTAAATCTACCAGATGAGAGATTAGCAATATGGCCAATTTGCAATGATAGCTTTCTGAATGGGTCAAGTGCTGGTCTGCAGCAGCTCATTTCCCATTCTAGAGCTCTGTTTGCAACTCTTAATTGTGGTAATTTATCTTTGTTTGAGAAATAAGTGGTATACATGCTCAAAGAATTCAAACTGGAGTGTGCCAAAATAGAGTACAGTGGTATCGGAAGCCTAGATGTTCACTGGGACCCTGGAGGATCTTTGCTGTAAGCCTCCTGATGGTCAGTGGAGGGTTTGATCTGTTTCCCACCACCCCTTGCTGCTTCATCTCAGGACCACAAGGGGATCTGAATGGGAAACTATATAGTCTATGGAGAAAGAGGCTCATTACTGGTGAATAAGTAAATCAATTTTTTAAAAAGTGTTTTAAAAGATCTTTAGGACATGAAGAAACCTGGCCTGTTTTGAAGAGTGGTTAGGTGTTGAACCGTGGTTCCTCCTTTTTTTGGGAAGCGCCATGTGAGCTAGTCACATTTGGAATCATGTGACACACAAGGTGTCACAGAGAGGATGAGGTTAGGATGGGGGCAGTTGTAGCGTAGCAAGGGGCAGGGGCAGGACTTCATGCTGCTGCGTTCTACGAGTTCTACGGTGCCTTCCCGCTGGTCCTGCTTTTTTTTCCTCCTCTTTCTGCATTACTAACCTGCTTTGAAACAAAAACAACTAACCTGTCATTCATGGAATGTGTCATTCTACTAACCGTAATCTCTGGGCGTTCCAGAATAATGTACTAACCAGATAGTGACCATCATATCTTTTTTCAGTAAGGACCGTTCTTCTGTTCACAGTTTTTAATTTCCCTTCTCCCCCCTTTTCCACAAAGCACTCAGGCATTGGACACGCTATGGTAAACAAACTACATTGTTCGGTAGATATCATTCTAATTGTTTCTTAGTTTGGCTTTGCCGTTTGTTTCCTATCTTTCTTTTACCGTAGACGTCATTAACAAAAAGGGAACTGCGGTTGGTACCCTCTTCTGCTTACTTCCCTCTCCCAAACCCCCCTTTATTTTGGTTTCTTTTCATTTGTTGGACTACTTCTCTCATTTTACCTGTTCCTGTCCTTTTGTGTTTCATCCACCTTTTAGGGAGCATCTTTTCAAGCCTGTTGCATCCAGCAATGGAGAACAGGAAGGACTCTCCTGGCTGGCTACCTCAATGCCCATTGGCTGAGGCAGACCTTTGATCAGGCTGGCTCGATGCCCATTGGCTGAGGCAGTCCTGCGACCAGGCTGGCTCGATGCTCATTGGCCCAGCCAGTTGTGTGACCATCCATATGGCATGGCATGTATTGTGGGGACCTGTACCCATCACCCGATCCCCCCTGTTTACGTGATTCTCTCATGAGACGTGTTCCACATTTACCAGTCTCTCACAACATGTTGATTTGTCTGCTCGAAATTCATTCCAGTTCCTTTCAATTTCCTGTTTTGTTTTCACCTTGTCCAGTTTAATCTAATGCTGTTTTTTTTTTTTGCATGTGCGCATGCAGCAAGAAAGTGGATGCCCAATGCATGCCCATGCTGCACTGCAGCTTCCTTCTGTTTGCCCACACTAACGTGCACCGTGGCTGTGCCTCTGCGCCCAACACGCTGTGTGTATCACTGTGTTTCCTCGCTTCATTTCTCATGTGACAGCCAAGAACTGCTCAAGAAACTGATCTGTACCCTGGCAAAACTAACCCCTAACACATTCTACTAACACCATTTTTGTGTCTGCCGAATTGCTTTTAAGTTGCAGCAGGGGCTATACTAACACAGTAATGGGGGGCAACCCGTGGACTCCTCAGTTAGCATATCTCTCCCACCACGGTAGGTGGGCTCCATTCCAAACTAAATAAAGCCAAAAGAAAAAATAAATGAAAACAGACATGAAAATGGGTTTAACTAAATTTTTATTTTAAAAATATCTAAATTGGGAAAAGAATCAATGTGATAGCCTTATGAGGGGTTAAAAAAACAAAATTGGAAAAAGAACCCATGTGGTGGCCTTATGAGGGGTTAAAACAGGCGACTAAAGCAGGCAACTGCAGCTTGTGGCCTTTTCAGTATAGCGTGTCCTTTCCCTGTGCTTTGTTGTCTAGGTAACAATATCCGTGGATGGGATTCTCACCACCACGGGATACACTCAAGAAGACTACACCATGCTAGGCTCTGACGACTTTTTCTATGTTGGAGGCAGTCCTAGCACAGCGGATCTGCCTGGATCACCTGTGAGCAACAACTTTATGGGTTGCCTGAAGGAGGTAATCATGTCCGCCGTTTCCTTTCAGACAGTGGGCTCTCCTCAGTGGCTATACCTGACATTATTCTCTCCCCTTTGCCCATCCTGAACATGGATTGGCTGGAAGCGTTCTGTCTGTGGAATTCTATTTGCAGAGCTGTGTCCGAGTTATTTGATTTTGGACACTTCCCGTGTAGATATCTGATGTCATTGGCTGTTGGGGGTTTTTTTATGAGTAGAGATGTTCTTCAAAAAAGTTCCGTCTATGCTGTCTCTACTGTATGTTTCTTTTGTTCAAATTTCTAAGAGAACAGCCTCAGCCATGAAGGACTAGTGCTGAACCCTAAAGCAATGGCTCTGAGGGAAAACGTATTTAATACTTAGGTGGCAACAGAAATGTAGCTGCTGGTTTGCACTGTGGGACACAAGACGGGCTGAGAAAAAACCGCTGCTCCTTCACAACACCAGTTTAATGGAAACCTGTATGGAAATGCCCAGTGATACAAGCCCCCCCCCCCCCCCCCAGAAANAAAACCGCTGCTCCTTCACAACACCAGTTTAATGGAAACCTGTATGGAAATGCCCAGTGATACAAGCCCCCCCCCCCCCCACTGGAAACCACAGCCCTCTATCATTATGGCATCAACAATGGGAATTTCAGTGAACCAGACAAACATGAGATGTGAAGTGGGATTTCTATATTTCTTTTAGCCTGAAGACAAGCTAAAGCTCAAATGTATCGCTGATAGCTCATACGCTTTGCTATGTGTCCCGTGCCTTCGTCGTTTTTTCCCCCCTCGTTTTGAGACCAAGCGCACACAGCATCTCTGCTTTGAGTAACAAAGAATCGCTGGGTAAAAAGCAATTGTCAGTAAATTCTCTCACACATAGCTTTATTCTGCCCTTTTCACGCCTGCCTGGATTCTGCGGTACGGCTGCTAGCTCGAGCAGCACCGACTTCCCACAGAACGGAGTGGGAAAACAGTGCTAATTGAAACTCAATGATAAAAAAGTCTCCCTCAGCAGAGCTCCATCAAGTGAAACTCGTATAGATTAATTCATTAGCAAATTGGACCTGCAGTCATTAATAATGCAATATCCAAGCAATTACCGTGAACCTCGTCTGTGCTGCTTCCACTTCGGCTGCCTTCCTTTCACCGTCCAACCACATCTGCGGAGTTGTCGTAGGTAGTGTTGAGGTTGAAGAACCCCAAGTGTCCTGCTGTTGTACTCTTGAATATAAACTTGCGTATTATTTATTACCTTAAATCACTTCAGTTAGTTTCATAACTGAATGAACTGAAAGTTTTTGGTCACTTTTGATAAAAGTTTTGGATTTAAAAAAAAATCTGCTTTGCATTGCATTTGCTATAAATAACAAAACAGCGGTGATGCTTAAAAAAATATGTAGTGCATTTCTCCAGGACATGTTTCCTCAAATAACAAGAGAAGCTTGCCAAGAACATATCCTTGAGGCACTTTCAGTGTGATTGCAGGTTTCATTCTGTATGGGATGTAAGTCGATCCTATGGATGCATCCACACTCTAAATCCTACATGTTATCCATACTGGGGCAAAGTTTTGCTCCGCAGTCTCCTGCTGTCACTGGGTATAAGGGAGGTTTGATCTACAAGCAGACATGGCAACAAATGGTATGAATACACCAAGGTGGCAGGAGATGGAAAGACTCAGGATCTGGCCGTACCCCATTTTGAGTATTTAATGTCATCTAGTAGGTTCAAAAAGGCTGAGTGCATGTGGCATAGAGCTATCGCTTTATTTTTCAACCAAAATAAATTTTCCCAGTTAAAAGGGCTGCAGCTTGTTAATCACTGTGTTGAGGTGGAGATCATTTGGCAGGATTGCACGATCATCAATAGACCTTTACTGCATGCTGATTCTCGTCTCCTTTCAGCACTGAGATTCATTGAAATCCAGATTGAAATACAACCGTTTTACGCAACAGCTTCCACTGTTGCAAAGTCCAAAGCAAGAAAAATGTAACAGAATATGAAAGCAGTCCTGGGTTGTGTTAAATTGTGGTTGACGTGTTGCCATGGGAATGTGACATTTTATTTTATATATATTTTTAGCTGGCACATTTTGAAAAGCAGCATTACATATTTTTCAAAAATACTTTCACAATGTTCTCTTTATACAGCTGGACAGTGAGTGAGTGAGTGAGTGAAGCGGTTAGATTTCAGAACACTTTAGAATGAGGTTCCTCACATTCAAACCAGGTTTCTATGTTCCCTTTTGGGAAACTGGTTGACTTCAGAGGTCCTATTATAATGAATGTGGAGAAGAAATGTGCTTATCTCTGTTCACATTCCTGTTCTGCAAACAGAAATCCTGTTTGGATGAAATTGTGTTCATTATGTTCATTACGTGCCTGCTTGGTGAGTTTAAGCTCCTGAAATTTACACTTCATTTTTGTTTTTAATGTTGCTTTTCTACCTGTGTTGTCCCACCCCCTCTGTGGAACAGGTGGTCTACAAGAACAACGACGTGAGGTTGGAACTGTCCCGGCTAGCACGCCAAGGAGACCCCAAGATGAAGGTGCATGGGACAATAGCCTTCAAGTGCGAGAGCGTAGCCACACTGGACCCGGTGACCTTCGAGACCCCAGAGTCGTACGTGGTGCTGAGCGCCTGGACTGCCCGCAGGACGGGATCCATCTCTTTCGACTTCCGCACCACAGAACCCAATGGCCTGCTGCTCTTCAGCCATGGGCGACCCAAGCCACACAAGGACACACGGGGGCCTCAGACCCTCAAAGTGGACTTCTTTGCCATTGAGATGCTGGATGGCCACCTCTACCTGCTGCTGGACATGGGTTCAGGGACCACCAAGACCCGGGCTGTCAACAAGAAGGTCAACGATGGAGAGTGGTACCATGTGGACTTCCAGCGAGATGGAAGATCAGGTAAATCCTGGCCCTTTTCACTGGCTGTGGCCTAAACATGGTGGGCTGTTTGGTTTTATCAATAGTTCCCTGCCCTACTGGAATTGAGGAAAATGTGGTTTATGCAAGACTTTGAGATGTGTGTATAAGCCCATCTCATGGGCACCAGACACCTGAAGGAGGGATGTGAAGGTCTAAGTGCCCAAAATGAATGACTGCATATCACTAGGATATAAACATCTACTATAACAGAGTAGTGAATCTCGCTCTCCTTCACACACCTCGCTCTCAGGCTCCATCCTCCTCTGTGCTCTGCTGTGTTGTTGTCATGGAAACCAGAGCAGACCGCTCCCACAGGACATGGTGAATATTGCAGGGAGCACTGCAGAGCTGTGCAGTAATGACATTTTAGCCCCTGACCCCGCCCCCCTCCAACCTGAGATCCAACACGTGGGCAGCAGCTCCACAGCCCCTCTCTCCCTCGCTTCACCAATCCTTGTTAAATTTTGCTGTGGAAAAATGATCAAAATGATATCAAAATTATGAATATATATAAAAGAATATTGACTGGCTTTGTGGCCTTTGTGTGGTTGTCAGTCCTTTCTGTTTTGTCCTCTTTCTACATCTCCATTTCTCTCCCTGTTCCTTCCTGACAAGACGAGTTTCTTCTGTTGATGCCTCCGCAGAGAGACATATTGTGCCTGGCTATGCAGTCCTTGCAGTCACAGTGAGGGAAAGGCAGTATTTTGTGTACTGAGTCTGGAGTTCCACACTAGTCTCAGAATAGCAGTGTTATCCCAGTACAGAACTACATGGCACTCCTGTCTGTGGACCAGTAGGAGGCATATCATCTAAAGAATTACCCCTGTAGAGGTATATTTGTTGTGTTGACGGGCTCCTTAACTTAAGATCAGCTAAAGGAGGTAAATGTCTAGCTATATAAATAGTATAAACTGTAGGTTTGGATACACAACCTGGATGAGTTGGCTAATTGGAGGGATTGAGAAGGGAATGAAACCTGGTTGCTGTGCAGAAGTAGGAGAGGGCCCTCTTCCTACAGACACATGGTTGCTTACTGAGTTGGGACCTGCATCAGAAATGCCGGCTCATCTTTACTAACATTACAAGCCACTGGTCCACGAAGCAACCGGAGTTGAGGCACTGAAGAGTAGTTACTTTGCAACTGCTGCCTGTCTCCGTAATGTATGTCTGATATGCTATTATTCAAATATGGTGTCAAGAAAGCATTAAAAATATGAACAGGGTAGCTTGTGCAGTTCATGTCCACATGAAAAACATGCTTCCTTTGCAGCACAAAACCACACCGATTCTTTGCAAATATTAAAATGACATTGTACTACACCCTCTGTGTCCTCCCTTCTTTCCCTCTGTCTAGGTACCATCTCCATCAACACCATGCGCACTAGTTACACAGCCCCGGGAGACAGCGAGGTTCTGGACCTGGATGAGCACCTGTATTTGGGTGGACTTCCAGAAAATCGCCAGGGCCTGGTCTTCCCTACCGAGGTGTGGACAGCACTACTGAACTACGGCTATGTGGGCTGTGTGCGGGACCTCTTTGTGGATGGGCAGAGCAAGGACGTGCGGCGCCTGGCTGAGTCACAGCGTGCCGCTGGGGTCAAGCCCTCCTGTACCAAGGAGCCACCCAAGCAATGCCTAAGCAATCCGTGTCAGAACAGCGGTGTATGTCGCGAGGGCTGGAACCGCTACGTATGCGATTGCTCTGGTACAGGCTACCTGGGCCGCTCTTGTGAGAGAGGTGGGTTCTTCAGCGTATAGCAGCAGTTCATTAACCAGAGACATTTACGTTTAAATGTATTGATTTAGTAGATGCTTTCCTCAAAAGTGATGCACAGTGCAGTACAAACAAATTTAATCAACAGCCGAAGACCTTCAGACAGAGATGCAAGTATTAGCAAAGCACAGCTTGTTATTTTGAAACCACTGTTTTGCTGGTTCACCTCCCTCAAAAAGCTGCCTACAAAAGTGACATTTAAATAGTAAATAACATAGATAATAATTGCAGATACTGTTGAACTCATTTATATAGCACTTAGGTGATCAAGTGAGAAATAAGAGATTTTAAGATTGGGGAATTTCAGACCTTACTTATTTGTTGAATGTGATTTAGCAGCTCTAAGGGAAAGAGGAAGTTTGTTCTATCAGGGCCAAAACTGAGAACCTTGAGGCTTTCAGGTTTTGATCCCTTGTGTGTGGGGGGACTGAATGGCCAGGTATAAAGGTGCACATTTGCATTTATGCATTTTGCTGTTTGTTTTCTCCCAAGTTATTCACAGTTTTAGGTTTGTACACAAGCCTACCTACAATGATCACCCCATTTATACAGCTGTGCTGTGTAGTTTTTAATGAGTCCAGGTTAAACTCTCTGACTCCTATCTGAGGAGGTGGGTTTCAAATCTGGGTCTTTGTGAGTAGCTTTAGCTGCTATACCACCCAGTGCCCTTCCACTTCACACTTTCTCTGATTTACTCAACCTCTTGTGTAGCTTCTGCATGGTAACATTGCACAGTTCAGATGAAAGGAATTTTATTCATCTCTTACAGTCTTTACATATTCAATATTGAGCTCCATACTGTATGCTCCTGAAGGTTGTTTTGTGCGTGGATAAGGCGACATGGTGTAAAAACAGGCAGTTGAGCATTTTGTGGAGAAAGTTGAGCTGAATAATGCATGATGCCTCGGAGGCGGCTTCTTCAGTAAATCACACAGCACATGTTGAACATGCATGTCCCTGGGCGACCGTTACTCTGTGCTGTATTAACAGCTCATACTGAGCGCAGGGAGCCCTTATTGAGCCCACCACTCCCGCCGTAAACAACGCTGGTTGAAGCATTTTGGAACATTAATATTACTGCTGTGCTACTAATAAAAAGGTTCTGTCTTCTTTAGGAGCTGGAGCTGCAACCATCATCATTGCAACGTAATGTAGATTAGCGCTACTCTAAGGGCACTCGCTTTAAACCCTACTGTAAGTTTTATGGTGTTTAAGGTCTTGTTGACTGATCATGGCTAGTGACCTGGGTGCTGGGTTAGTCCTCACGTCATCAGTGGAGCTTCGACTGCTCTGCTGACATGCTGTCTGATGTGATTGTACTGCCAACTGTTTCCGTTCTCATACAGTCCTGGTGTTTTAGTGGTCCTTCAGTCCTTTTGTCATTTGCTGTTCCTGAAGAGTTGGTTACACTAGGTTAACAGCTCCGTCATGGCTCAGTTGAATCATATTGCTGGTCACATGTCATAGACTTTCACTGTGTGCTGAGCTGGAGGGGCGTCTGCACTCAGATGGAGAGACAGATGGTTCACCTTGTGTCTGTTTACCTGCACTTCTGGAGGGCTCTCTCTTTCTGTATCTCTCTGTATCTCTTTCCAGAGGCTGTTGAGAAATGCTATTGAAAAGCTCTGAATGTGCATGTAAACCTAAAGGAAAACATAAGTGCATTTGTATAGAGGTAATCCAAGCAGAGAAATGAAGAGGAGCCTGTTATTCTCTTATTAGCCAACAAACTGCTGTGACAAACAGGAGCGCATGGCAGGTGAGCTCCAGGGTGGGCGGGCCACAGGGTGACTGACCTCCAAGCCCATCTTGTGATGAGTCAGTGTCTCTGTAGCTGTGGAGACCTCCTGTCCCAATAGGAGCTAATTTCCTCGTGGGATGTGTTTTCTGGACACTATCTCCTCACCCACTGAATAGCAGTCAGAACTGCTACTGCATCATTTCTGTGGCCAAAAATGTATGCATGATGTATAGAAAAATAATACATCTTTTAGGGGAAAAAAATGCAATGTGAAATTCTTAACACAGAAATGGAGGTGGCAGTAAATATAGCACAGGGCAACTTCATCAATGCTCATTAATGCTTTTTACTTTCCTTTCCACTGGGTGGACGTGGTCGTGCTTCTGGCCCTCTGCCACTGGTAACGTGATGCTTTTCATATCCTGGCTGATACTGTGCATTCTTCGTTCAGGTCTCCCTAAGGAGAGATGATGCAGGCCAAAAGTTCAAGCAAGCAAAGGGACGGCAGGCAGTTGGTCACAGTTCTGGCTCTCTCACATCAGTTGTTTGCTCAAATAAGCAAGGACAAGTCACCAAGGAGCTCATCCCTGTACAGAAAAAGCTTGTTAAAACCTTCCGTGCATCCTGCATCCACCCTGTATCACACAACCCCATCTGAAGCCCAGGAACCTCAGTCCAAGAAGGACTAATTGTGGTGACACACCAGCTCCTCATATAATGGAGTTTCAACTTGTGCATTTCCACTATATTTTTAAGCAACAGGAAATCTGAATGTGACCTGCATTTAACCTATCAGCCAATAGATGGCAGAGCACTCAAACAGAATAGAAGTTTGGAGCCACCTTAAGACAAGTCACTTGCACAATGTTTACAGCTCATGGCTGGTGCTCCTGCTTATTAGTGATCAATAACAAAATCATTGCACATGTTTATGGATGTAAGCTATCAGCAATCAGGACAACACAAGAGTTTTGTGGCAACATTTTTATTTTCTGTCGTGTTAGTATTACTTATATTGTAGGTCAAAGTTAATGAAAAAATTTAAATTAAATCATACAAAAATATTAATACAGATTCTAGACTGTCACAACCCTGACAAAGGTAATGGATAGGTGGAAAAATATTTATTTATTATAGCTTTATCGTACCTCGGCTTTTACTGACTAAACAGCAAGTAAACTGAGGTACATCAGTATCATTAAGCTTTTATTAATTGTAACTTTATCATTCAAGAGCAATACGAGTTACTACAAGTTATGAACAGAGTTCCTGTCCCAGTGGTGTCCATAAGCTGAGGAACCAGTGTATACAAAGAAAGGAATTAAACACGAGTGAGAAGTATAAAGTAGTTAAATGAAAATAATGGATAGAGGATTATGTGTGTTGTGATCACTGCTCCTGTGGCCACCCCCCCTCCTCTCGGAGTGCCCTCCTCCAGAAAGCGGAATCTTGTTAATTAATCATCACCATGGAAACTCACCTCCCGTTGTCCTAGAGCACTGTGGGTAGCAGGCATTTTGGACGACAGGCTTCCTGTTATCAGGAGCAGGTGCAGGGTGAGATTGGGGGCTGTATGACACTTGCCAGTTTGAAATGGGTACCAGAGCAGGTGACCAAGCTCCCCCTCTTCCTTCCCCATGCTGGGTTTTTTTTTTTTTTGGAAACTCTTGGAAATGCATCCTGGCAGAGACATTGTTTATTGTCAACACCAGAAATAAAAGCCCTACCCAAAAGCATACTTCTTTACAAATCCTGCCACAAATTTTTATCTTTCTGCTGCTTTGTATTCATGAGGCCATCCTTTTGCTGCCACTTTTCAAGCCTCTGCTCACAGTGGCTCTGTGTGCAGATGGGAATGACAGAACCACACAGCAGAGGCACAGGATGTGGGCGGGAGCAGCGCTATGCACTTGTCAGCCTGCACAACAGGTTACGCCTGCACACCACACCCAGTCAAAGGGCTCCCTGTCTCTATTCAACTGTGTCTCCCCCGTGTGATGCTGCCTTCACAATGCATCCTTCTGTCTGACTGACTGCAGGACTGCATCTGTGTGATGCTTCACATGACCCAGCCCTGTCTGACACGTTCTCTCATTCACATTGTCTTAGATACACACCATTGCACACCACAGCAGAGGTTGTCCTCCCCTCCAGCTGCAGGAGGCTGTGTGGCTTCAAGCCCCAATGTGCTGAGTCAGGAGTGCAGATGACTTTGTCACACACACACATCTGCAGTGCAATATGCATGCCAGAGGGTGCCACATTAGTGCAGTGAGGCTTCCTGTGCAAATGGTCATCTGAACAAAGTGATGGCCCATTACAGGCACAAAGCAGCATGAAACCAAACATCAGTGCAGATCATTTGAACCAGCAATTAAAGAATCATTTTTTTCTTTTTCTCACATATTATGAGGTTCTTTACTAAACAGACATTCCCACCCAGGGAGGCATGTCTTACCCCTTTCAGGTTGCATGAGTAAATGACTAGCTGTCATGAGAAGCACTTCAGGTTCACTGCTGCTGTTCCAGCTATTGGTCAACTGCTCTGCCTCCAGCAGGCGGTATAAAGCACAGACATTTGCATGTGTCGGGCTAAATCTCATAGTTACTGCCGTATCCCTCTTATCCTCCATCCTATCTTCACATGTTTTCCCCTCCCTTGGACCCCTCTTTGGGATGAGGCTAGCTCTTTTTTCCCCACATGCTCTTTCATGCCCGCCTCTGTAGGCAGTACGAACCTTTTTCTCTCTACTCTCTTGTGCCCCTCCCAATGGTCGGCGCTTACCCATCTCCGCTTGCCGCCTTTCTGCAGATGCCACTATCCTGAGCTACGATGGTAGCAAGTTCATGAAGATCCAACTGCCAGTGGCTATGCACACAGAGGCAGAGGACGTGTCATTGCGCTTCCGCTCACCGAGGGCCTATGGCTTACTGGTGGCCACCACATCCCGCAACTCAGCCGACACTCTGCGCCTGGAGCTGGACGCCGGCCGCGTGCGCCTCACCGTCAACTTAGGTACCCCACCTGGATAGCACCCTACGCCCTACACCTATGCCACACCTTATCATCCTTCACATATTCCTGTTAAGTTATGACAATACTCTCAGTTGAATGTTATTATTTCCTTTAATATTTTTATTACAAGTGTTTGTGCTCCTCATGGTGCCTGGAGAGGCCCTGGCTGTGGGTTCCAACAGTCACAGTTGCTGTCTGTGGTGCTGAGGTGCAGAGGTCCTAGTGGTGCTGAACGGACAGCGCTCCACCTTTACACCCTCTGCTCCCTCACTGACCAGCGTGCCCCTCCTCTCCATATGCACCAGTCATTTACATATACACTGAGCTACACACAGACACACGCATACAGAAACCCAAATGATTTCTGTTGTGCTGTTATCCTGTGTAATAAAGAGAAGGGAACGGTGAAAAACCCTTCAGTGGGCAGAGCCTGCGGCCCATCGCTCACTGCCAGATGATCATGATGTGCCCCTTGCTGGGAATGCTTGGTCCAACTAATACAGACAAATGCACAAATACATAATCACAGAGACACACACAGTCATACACTTGAAGACATGTGAAAACACAGAAGATGAATGTACTCATGATGCACAAATACTGTCTTTGAAACAGACAGTCTCTCTCTTTCTCTCTCTTTCTCTCTCTCTCCCTCTCTCTCTCTCTCGCACACACACAGACACACACACACACACACACACACACACACACACACACACACTCACGCACACCTCTGAATTGGACAACATTCCCTTTGGGCACACACCTGCATTGGTCTCTGGCGGTTTGCGACCACTTTTCCGCTGTGGTTGACGACATGTGAGCAACTGAGACCTGGGGGTTTTGGGGATGGAGAGGCCTGGGTTTCTGTGTCTGTCTTCACTACTCTCAGCACTTGCTCCACAGACCAGACTGTAATCATCAAAAAACTCTAATCATCATGATCTGGACCACAGTCCACTGACCCCAGTGTCCGGGCCCATCACCTCTCGACCCCACTGACCTCATTTAATGCTCCGTAATCCCATTCCTATGGGGCTGAGGTCACTGACCCCTCCGACTTCATCTACAGATGACCAACTTCACAGAAATGATCCATTTTATGCAACTGGTTGGCAAAGATTTAACCTTCATGACAGCCCTAAGAGAACAACTGATGGGCTCATTGTATACAGGTCATACATGTAGAGCAAACTGGAGAGCATTCTCTCTGAGTGCTGGGAGTATGGAATTGACAGCTAATTTGGAAAACAATCCCATTACACTCTGATATGTCACACCTTGACTGTGACCAAGGTCTGATGCTCTGTGACTGGCCTCTTCTCTAACCCTGGGCTTTTCATCCAGAGAGAGGAACAATTCACCCATAATTGCCCTCAAGTATTATTTTGTTTGCGACCACTGCTGTCCAATCGGAGTGTCAGGATGGCCACGGTGAGAGGCACTTTATTGGCCAGCCCAGTGTCACTCTTGACCTGTCACTGCAGAATTTGAGTAGTTCCAGGTGCCAATGAATATTCATGAGCTGGAGAGAGCTTTCTTTGCCTGGGTGTATATAAAATGTCTATCTGTGGCTGCCAGTGTATCAGAATCTACTTTTTCCCCGCTGGCGTGATTACTCATGAATATTCACCAAGTCAGAGAGAGGCAATCTCAGACGAAACTCTTTGGCAGTGACAGGAACAGGAAGTGGACGGGTGCCATCTTGCCTGCATCGCATAAGGTACCGGGCCTGTTGCTCGCATGTCCGTCCCCGGGGGTGGAGACTGTATCTTAATGGATGTCTGCAGCTGCAACCTTGAAGGATGAATTTACATCTTGTCTGTTCTTCCCCATCTAGACTGTGTCAGGATTAACTGTACCTCTAGTAAGTGACTCTTCCCATTTCCTCTGTGTGCTGTGATCTCTGTTGAACTGCTCTCTGATCTTTCTTGCCTCCTATGACAGCACTGCCAGCGGTGCGATGCACATCTGAGTCATCGAAGAGTTTGGCAGATGGCGTGTAGGCTCTTTCCATTGTGTCAGCTACAAACATTCCAAAAGTGAGAGAAGGTGTTTCGGTCTGCCTCTTGCCTCATGCCAAATGCAGCAGCATTTCGAGAACCCCTGCGTGGCTGACAAAGTCACACAGAGCACATTTGGATTCAGCTAAACTGCAGGACAGGGCTGAATTAGCATGCATTAAACATGAGACGATTCAGTGCATCGTATCTATTTCTTGCAAACAAAACATGAAACTGTCAGTAGGGGCGGAGCCAACGTAACGCCACACTACAAGGGCTGCATCTTAGTTTTTCTGAGGTGACAGTAAAACTGAGCTGTTTCAAAATCGGAAGGAAAATGAGGACTGTGGTTTTTGCCTTTCGCAGGTGATAGGTGGCACGTGGGAAGAAATTAGTAGAGTTTATGTGAAAGAGGAGTGTTTCAACACTAAACTGTGAGCTTGAAAAGAGCAACGCTGCAACCCATATTTAGACACTGGGGAATCAAAAACTTCGCTGACACACCGGTCCACCTCAAACACACATCTTTGTACTCTGGAAAGAAACTGGAAGACTTCCTAATACCCACATTAACACAGAAACTACATACCGGCACACATGTACACACAGTAAATTCTTACTTGTTGACAAAAGCATACAGTCATCTGTCTTTTACCAAACAAAATATTTGTTTGACAACTTAATAACAAGGCATGTGGCTTCTTGGAGAGGGACACATTTTGAATTTGAAGTGGGAGGCATTTAGTTGCATTTGGAACATTCATTCTGAATCACAACATTCATGTGAATTTGAAAAAGCTCATTTCAGGGAGCTACCTCCCATGAATATGCAACAGCAGTTGTATTCATTGGTGCTGCCTCAGTGATAAATATTCACAGGCGATACTCGTGTTTAATTTGTAATGCAAATTGAGAGGTGGACAGACATGGAGGAAGAGGAGAGTGCCAGTTCTGAGGAACTGCTCCTGAGAAGGAGTGGAGAGAAGGGACTTTGTGTGTGTGTGTGTGTGTGTGTGTGTGTGTGTGTGTGTGTGTGTGTGTGTGTGTGTGTGTCACTGTCTGTGTTGTGTACACTTGTGTCAACACCTGTGGGTGTGAGAGTGTCTGGTCTGCATCTGCAAATCTCCATTATAGCCTGTATGTGTCTGTGTGTCAGAATATGACCTTGCGTGTGTGTGTGTGTGTTTGCGTGTTTGAGAATATGTACGTTGATCTGTATTTTTGGCACTCACGACCTGTGCCGTGTGGGAAAAATAAAGGAAGATGGTGTCTTTGAACTTCTGTGGCTCACGTTGTCAGACCTCGTCCCATTGTCAAAAAGCTCATACTACAGATGTTCCCCTCCAGGGTAGTTTGGCTTTTCAGTTTAAACCTACCCCAAGTATTTGGGAGGAAAGCTCACAATCCCATGATATACAACTGTGTAAGCGTGAGCCCATCAATCCCACATTCTGTGTGTATGGGTGAGCCTAGTTCCCATCGTAAGCTGCATCTGTGTTAGGGCAGGCTTGGCTGAAAGCCCAATGCTGAGAGCTGCAGCCATCCATCCACCTCAAGACATGGATGGATATTGGCACTGGGTTCTGTGGAGTAGCTGACAAGATGTGTGACACAGGTGCAGGTGATGGCTAATCCAGTCCCTTGGTGCAGTGAGCAAAGGAGGTTAGGCAAGATACGCACTTGCTGGAGGATCCGAGGACTGTGAACGCAGTAACAGTGTGGATGCTGCTGTTGTAGCTGCTGTTGTTCAAGCATGTAATACAGGAGCCATCGGGGTGTGAGGATTATGCCCGTGACATGAGGGCACAGCCCCAATTTGACAAAGGGCCCTTCTCAGTTGAATCCACTCTCCAAAACGCTGCAAAACCTGTGTGGTAGAGCAGCAATTTTTTCAGTCTAGCTTCAACATTCACCTGAACTTCTAGCTGGAGCAATATGTACAGAGTACACTTCCCTATGCAGATAACAGCACGTTGACTTCAAGTTGCACACCGTCACCCTCCCAGAAAGAGGTCTATAAGGAGCTCAGACACCTGCCTGATGTTTTCCTTCCAGTCTGTCAGGAAGCCCCACAGCTCATTTTCCAGGTCTTTCTAAAACATCTTCTGTATGTGGTCTTGCCACATCAACTGAAAGAATACTGGGTCACAGGAGAGCCCCCTTTAGCTTCTGGGCATCCTTGCAAATCTGGGGGTGGTAAGTGGAGGGAGCTGCGTGCCCAGCAGGGAACTCTGAGGAGGAATCACAGATATGATCTGCGCTGCCTCATTAATGGATAGAGTGTGTTATTTGCACACTTGAGAAGCTGGAGGGAAGGTGTTCGAATGCAGAAAAGCAACCAATACAAGAACATATACTGGTGCCTGATAATATAGTTCTACGGTGACCACAGCAGATTGCTTGCAAATGTAACTCATTTCAGTCTCACTCCTCCTTTGTTGGATCCAACAAGACTGAACTGGGTTCCTGACCTGATGCCTTTAGTTTCTCTACAGCAGTAGTTCCAGTTCTCAGTCTCGGACATAAAGATGCTGGATGGAATGAAACAGTGGTTTGTTTACTGGACTGGAACATTGATTCGTGGGTTGATTTTGTTAATGAAAAATCTGTGCATTTGTTTTCTACCATACCAAAATTTTTTTCAAAAGGTCAGAGGCGTATATTACTGTTTGATTCACAGTGGTAAGATTAAATCATACATGTATAAAGCACACGTGCAGTACATTAGCGAAAATATTAAACCAATTAAACTCTTAAGCCCAGAGCTGTCATTAATTCCTTCACGGGAATAATAATATTGGACTGAACGAAAGAAAGAAAGAACAATTGGGAGCCCATGAAGCACGTTAACCAAGAAGTAGCAGGTAGTGGGAAGAAGAGCTCGGCTCTAGCTGAGTGTGAGAAATGGAGGAGGGAGGACATGGAGTTTGCTTCAGTTTCTACACATTTACCTCTCTGCTCGTCTGCCTGGACCCAACTGGCCGCGCCGACGACACCGCAGCGCTCGATTGCCAGCTGCTGGCCTGAATTCTAATAAAAGAGCTCAGATTCCTCCTCACAGAACTTTGCAGGGGAAACATGTTGCCATTTGCCCGAAAGCCGAGGGTGTAAGAAGCTCCGCAGAATGCAGCAGTAAGAGGAATAGGGCAGGCTAATGAACGGCAGAGATGCAGCTTTTCTTCTTTCTCCTTTGTTTCGAGAGTCCCTTTCCTCTCAATCCCTTGCCACATTGTTCCCGTCTGATCCAGCAGCTGTTCTCTGCGTACTGAGTGAAAGCACCGCAACCAGGGACGGATGCATGTCCTCTCTTTTGTCTGGAGTGGTTTAGAAAGCATCGTGTTGTGTTGACAATTGTCAGAAAGGGGGGGGGGGGGGGGGAATGGTGAAAGGTAGAATGGGATCAGACCCAATCTGCCTGGGGGGCTTCCACAACAGATGGCAACAGCTTCCGAGAGCCAGTTGGGAATGGTCTAGGTGGGGTCAGAAGTCAGGTGGGGCCCATGGATGCCTGGTCAGCCATAGTCCACCTCCATTCCCATTTTTCTGTTCCCAAAGTTGTTGTTTTACAGACTCAGAAGTGGCTGTTGGTTCCTTCTCTCTTCATTCTCCCTCTATATGCAGCTACTTGTTGTCCCCCCTGGTCAAGCCTTTGGTTTATCTCCATCTTCACTTTGTCACAGCAACATGTGTCAGTCAGAAGGATGTAGAGATAGAGTGGTGATAAGTAAGGTCATGCCTTATTGCTGTACTGTTTCATCCTGTCAATGTAAAAGGATGGTGTGTTCAAGTAGTCACTTACTTATTCAGTTGATGCCTTTATCCAGTGGTCATCAGGGTTAATCCGTTTACTTTGATTTACCCATTTATACATCATTGTAATTTTTTATGTATGAATTCAGGGTAACGTGAGGAGGGATTCCACTCTCGTTTCTTTGAGCACAAGATGACAGTTCTAACTATTAGACTGCCTGCTGCCCCCCAGTGCCATTTACTAAAAGCAGGAAACACTCTTCTCACAATTTTCATGAGTCACTTTACTGGAAAAAATAAAATAACGTGAGCTTCTACATTATAAAGTGTTCAGTTTTGGACTCACGCTGCGCTCAAAGTAGGGAGCCTCAAACTAAGGAACGGCTCTGCTGGACTTCTTGGACCTCACTGTCCTGTCTGGGTTCTGCTGTTAAAGAGCGTGGTCCTTCAATGGTACTGATCATCTTGCTGGGCCACTCAGTTTATCACGTTTCCTTGCCTGTAGCGCCAGTTCTGCTGTCCAGCAGACGGTTTGTGGAAAGAACAATGTTGCTGACACAAAATTAACAAAGACCCGATGCTTAAACCCAAGCGCCCGCTTGGAAAATGCTTACTCAACGCAAAGAGCCAAATCGACTCATTAAGTCGTTCGCTAAATTTAGCAGCTCGGTGTCACTCTGAAGCCTCCGTTTGAAATCAGAGTTTGTTCTCTGAAGGAGCCACACCTGGCAGCAGCTCCCCTTCACCCACTGGCCCTATGCCTCCTCCACCCATCCCCCTCCACACCTGCACTTGAGCACACACACACACACACACACACACACACACACGCACACACACACAGAGAGTAGCACAAGGGACTCTGTGGTGCCTCTGGCATGCTGTCATTTTTCTTGCTTGTGTCTTTATAATCACCACAGTAATAATCACTGCATAATGGGGCACCAGCACTACCGAGGAGGGGGAGGGAGGGAAGTGAACCCTCGCGTACATTCAGATACAATGGGGGAGATGGGGGCCAGTAATCACTCGAAAACAAACTCAGGCTCAGTTTCCTTAGTGATGGCATTTCTGCTTTGACCTGAATCAGTGTCTCTGGCTGAAGTTCATAATGGGGGTCCGTGGGCGAAGCCTTGACACCCCCCCCTCTGACAAGTGCGTTGCTGTCATCACAGCACATTCTAAAGACCTGGCACCGAACTCTGTAAAGCGTTTAGGATGACCAGTAATACACTACTGGTGCCCATAATGGGTCACTCCCAGTTACCCAATCGGGCTCTCTGGAACAACAGCATAGTTGTATGTTGCCATCTAGTGGTGAAGTACAGGTAAGTCATTGTCTGAATTAGTAGCTGCTAGTATAGCTAAAGGTAAGGTTTGTATTAACAGTGCAGATAGTTTTACATATTTGCTTATAAAAAGCATTAATATGTCAAGATGACAGTTGCAGAAGAGATTCATTTAAAAAAAATCCCAAATCTTAAGTTAACTAGCTAGCATAATCTGTACTTAAACTGCAGTCCAGGACTTTGTTTGCAGAGACTTTTACATATTTTCTCTGTGGAAAGGCGTGTCTGTGCATCTTCGCAAAAGCTTTTCTCGGTTTCTATAGCACTCTATGATGCTCTGAGCCAGTGTAGGCTAAGAGTGTGAAAAATGTGCATAACCGCACAGCTCACACAAGTAGTGTGTTACAGTGAAGAATAAACAGAGGCGAAGAGTTTGCACGAGTTTTTTTTTTCCTTTTTCTCTTCGGTCTGCAGACCTGTCTGTCAGCACTAAAAGATCTTTTCCCTTTGTCGCTCATCCTTCTTTTTCTCATCTCTGTGATTTTTGTCTGCCTCATCTTTCTGGCTGTGCTCTGAGAAGTCTCCTTGACTGTCTTTTCCTCTGTCACTCTTTCTCTCCTATGTGGTTTCGCTCTCTGTCTTTCTCTCTCTCTATGCGTCTCTCTGCGCGTTTCTCTCTCCCCCTGTTGCTACAGCAGTCGAGCAGGTGAGTTTGTGTGCTAACAACAGTTTGGGCTGTTCTACAGGCAAGGGCCCAGAGACAATCTTCGCTGGCTCCAACCTCAACGACGACGAGTGGCACACCGTGCGTGTGATGCGGAGAGGGAGGAGCTTGAGGCTGTCAGTTGATGAAGCTCTGCCTGCTGAAGGTACTGCACCACACAGGTTGGAAGTTGGGGGGATGTTGACCTTCATGGATAAATAATGAATACAAAGAATCACATCAAACATTTATCTTCCTTTCAATATATTCCTTGCTTGTTTCATATTTACAGTATACTGTGATTTAACATAAATGACTTGTGTATATTGGCATATTAGCATTTGTTTTTAAATGTTCTTTATGTTGTTTATTTCTGATACCAATTTAAATCTTCACATTTCCATTTATACTGTACTTCTTGTGTTAGACTTCTGCTGCCATCTGGTGGCCAGATGAGAAATTGTACCCCATGCTCAATTTGAACCCACCCAGCTTCACAGTAGCATGCTAAAAGACCCCTTTGACTCACTCTCCTTAAGGCCAAATGGCAGGCGACCACACGCAGCTGGAGTTCCACAATGTGGAGACGGGCATTGTGACAGAGAGGCGCTTCGTTCCTGCTGTGCCGTCCAACTTCATTGGCCACCTACAGAGCCTGTCCTTCAACGGCATGACTTACATCGACCTTTGCAAGAACGGCGACATCGACTACTGCGAGCTCAATGCCATGATTGGCTTCAAGAACATCGTAGCCGACCCAGTGACATTCCGCTCTCGTTCCAGCTTCGTCACGCTCAGTACGTTGCAGGCCTACTACACTATGCACCTCTTCTTCCAGTTCAAGACCACGTCCCCCGATGGCCTCATTCTCTACAACAGCGGCGATGGCAATGATTTTATTGTGGTGGAGCTTGTGAAGGGGTAGGTTTGCGGCAGGGAGCTTATGAGGTGGTACAGAGAATATGTGACTATGTGAATGGGGCTACTGAAGTTCTGTTGAAGTGAATAATAATCACAACCGCCCACTGGTGTAAATAGTTATAGCCTGGGGGTGCGTACCACCCACCTGCCCTTGGGTGATGCATGTGAACCATCGCTTCGTCCTCAGGTATCTCCACTACGTGTGGGACCTGGGCAATGGGGCACACCTCATCAAGGGCAATTCCAACAAGCCCCTCAACGATAACCACTGGCACAACGTCATGATCTCCCGTGATGGAAACAATCTGCACACGGTCAAGATTGACACCAAGGTCACCACCCAGACCACGATGGGTGCCAAGAATCTGGACCTCAAGGGTAGGTACACCACAATGGCTACCAAAGGTGGTGTGAACAGTGGTGACAACTCTAGGGAGAACCTATCTATGGGGACAGAAGGCAGCTCTGACTGTATGTGCAATTGGCCACAGTATAACCTTGACCGTGCACATTCCTCATAGGTGAGCTCTATGTGGGGGGCGTGGCCAAGGACATGTACAAGGAGCTTCCGAAGCTGGTGCATGCCAAGGAGGGATTCCAAGGATGTCTGGCATCTCTGGACCTGAACGGACGCCTGCCAGACCTGCTGTCGGACGCACTGACCAGCATGGGGCAGGTGGAGCGGGGCTGCGAAGGTGAGGTCCTCTGTGGCCACCTCAGCTTCCCGTGTGGAAGTGCATTTTGGGGTCCATCACTGGTCCGTCATGGTCGATGGAAGGTGGATAGAGACAGTCTGAGCGAAGGTCACCAGCTGTGCGTCTATAGCAGCGATAAATCAATGAAGCTCTTACTTATTATTTAATTATCTTCAGACGTTGCATTTGAGATGCTGTTAGACTAGGCAAAGCAGTGGTTTTTTCCAGTATCAAGGAGCTGCGCTGCCATATCAAAGGCTGCGGCTACAAATCTCACAGGACCTGCTTTTGTACCCCTGAGCGAGCGCATAGCCACAACTGGTTCAGTGTGTAACTAGATATTTAAATGTGTGTAATATAGGAATATGTACGCCGAGGGATGAGGAAGAACTCGGCTGTGGTGATTCTTTGATTGTTCTCCTCGCTTCTGTGCATGTTCTCATTTCTAATACGTTCATATTAAATGAGTGTTCGTGTCATAGGCATGTTTTTACCGTTTACTTTTCTCACATCCTGAAAGGTGTCTGTGACATCTCACTCAGTCTCCTTATCCGTCCATACATCTCCTCATCCCACTCTCTCATTGCTCTTGTTTTTCACCACTGAGTGATACCTCCTTGTGTCTCTCTCAACTCCTCTTTTTGTCCCATCTCTGCTCCTTATCGATGCTTCTGTGACTGAACTCTGTTACTGCCCATCTGTCACGTCCCCCTGTCTCTGCTCCACTGTCTCTCCCTGTTGGACGTTTACCACAGTAACATGGAGCACCTTGTAATCTGATAGCTGTGGGTTCTGCAATGATAGATTCCATCCTTTTACTGTAATGTCTGCCATTTACTGTCCTATGCCCTATGAAGCACATGAGCTCATTGGTGAACGCTGACAAATTCATTTAAACTCCGATGTTGAGGTGGGATTCAGAGAGCAGGAGCTCAAACCTGGCTAGGAAATGTCAAGCAAAGAACCAGCTCCTCTGATTGTGAAGAGTGTATGAAATAGACAGAAAGGGTGTATTAATGAGAGATCCTGCCTCTCTGCTACATTCTAAACAACAAACAAGCCCATTCAAACCTTTGAACATCTTTTTATGTTCATGACTCATGTTTAGATGTGAGTGAATGAAGTCGTTGGTTATTAATAGAAGCTGGCAGTTCTTAGAAGGAGCCCAGAATGTTTTGTGAACAGATGGAACAGATGGAACACCAGACCAGACTGGCAGGGTGTGGCTTGCCACAGAGCATGGATGATGATGGTGGTAGTGTCAGAGGTGAGGGGACCAATGGTGAAACTACCTCCTGAGCAAAAGTCCATCTCTCTTCATCTACCAGGCCCAAGCACCACCTGCCAGGAGGACTCTTGCTCCAACCAGGGTGTGTGCCTGCAGCAGTGGGAGGGTTTCAGCTGTGACTGTAGCATGACGTCATTCGGAGGACCCCTCTGCAATGATGGTAAGCCCCCAGCTTACACTTCCTCTTCATTGCTTCCTGCCCCTCCGCACCCTTCCCGTTCACCCGGTTTTCTGGGTGTAAAGATGAGAACCAGTAGGTATCGGAATGTTTCTTACCTTTGTGTAATTGAAGGGTATGTGAGGTTTAATCGCGTCAAGATTAGGGATCGAAGCTGTGCCAGAAAACCCCACTTGTCCACTAGTCCCATGATTGACTGGCATCGTGTGACAGCTGGTTTGAATGTGTGTTCAGTGATCATCACAAGTCCTGCATAACAAAAATGAAAACTAAATATTTGTGCCATGCAGGCAGTGCAGCTGTGTCCCCCTCCTGGACAGTTTCCCAGAGGTATATAATATACAGTATATAATTTACTTAGGGTAACATGAGGAGCTACTCTCGGCGCTCGGTGGAGATCACATCTCTGATCAGTGTTGGCACCAAAAGTTTTTATTTTGTTATGTGTGTTGTGCTCTTTGTTTCACAGTTTAAATAAACACTGTCTGCATATTGTATGTTCTCGAGCTGCGCTGCGTGCACAGAGGCAACGATTATTGGCAGGTCACACAGTTTGTGTCACAGACATGAGTTTTTATGAAGAAGCACTTATGAGCACCGTTCTTAACCATGCATGGCTTGAGCTGAGCAATGACTATATTTTCAGCGTTTCTGTTGGAATGCTGCCATCGGTCTGTCATAGCCCCCTGTCAGTTAATTCAGCAGGGCACCCCCCAGTTTAGTGCCCGAGTCACCGTCAGGGTCGGTGATCACAGGAAGGCTGCCTCTGTCACGTTGTTTCTGCTTCCTTGATTTATCTATGCATGTGCTCTGCAGATGCCGCGATGCGGTGCTGATGCGCGCTGGACCACTGCCTGCCCCTCTGCTCACGCTCTGGTTCACTACTTCATCACCTCCTCCTTCCCTCTGACATGTGCATTCATGACATGAATCTTCCTCCTTGTGGCTTTTGCCCCTGGTGGGGCGCAACGGGGCCGGTTGCTAGTGCCAGCGGTGTGAGGAAAGAGTGAGGGCCGTCTGGGGTCGGTGCAAAGTTCTGCAGTGGGGTTTGGGGTTGGCTGAGGGGGTAGTGTGCGACACCTCCTTTTCAGTTTTAGCCTGGCAACACACACCAACACCCCCTCTCACACACTTCTCCTCAGTGCAACACAGCTACATGCAGTTTTGAATATCCTGACCAATAGCTAAAGAGGAACCGTTGTCCCCCAGGCTGAACGTGTGTGCGAGCGGAAGTGTGTGAGGACAGAGCAGAGCAAGTCCTTAAAACAAGCCGCTGTTTGATGATGGCAACTTGTCCAGACGTCAGATAAGCATTTCCAGATAAGACTTCCTTTAGGACAAATATGAAATTAAATCTGATAGCATGTTCTGAAGACACCACCCCCCCGCCAGCCATCCCATCCTGTTTCCTTTTTTCGTCTCTTTATTATTCTGACAAAAGATAATTTCCGCAAAACGGCAAGCAGTGGTTAATTAGCGCTCTGTGTTATCGGAGCTCTGCGAGTGTCCTGCCGAGACACAGCGCGTGGTGTAGGGTGGCGCCTTTGAAACTGCGGAGAAATAACTAGTGACGTGCACCCTGCCAGTTGGGTAAACGTGGTACGGTACTGACTATCGGGTCCGTGCTGCTCCACCTCCTGCCGGATTCTGAGCTTCCAGGTCACTGTCATTTGGTGCAAAACATTGGACAATGACAGTAGGAGGCAGCACCAGACTGGGAGTCCCTCAGACCACAGGACCACTCCAGCAAGGTAATTTGTGTTGCACTGACTGAGGAAGATCACCAGGGGGCGCCCTGCGAGCGATACAGAAACACTTCCATCACCGTAGAAGCAGTAAAGAGTGATCGAACATAGGGATGATCTTCATACAGGAGTGTCTCTAAACCACTAGGTCACATCTGGGCTCCCAGCTGTGTGTCAGCATAGCGCCCCTTCCCAGAGCCCTTCATTTTCTTATCTCATAATCACAGGAAGACTGTGAAAATTCCGCAGTGGTCTTTTGAGATGCTTTATGGTAGATTATTAGGCACTATGTCCAGTAAACATAGAGCTAGAGGTCAAAATCCCAAAACACAGCAGAAGTACTTTTTGATGCACAGTTTGGACTTGGAGTCAAACCCCTTATACTCCTCCATGAAGGTAGGAGGAGCTGAGCTCAGTCGGTCAAACCTCCCTCGGGCCGCTCATGTCTCAGGGTCCTCACCTGCAGGTATCTCTCCTCCACATCATTGGGCCTACGTTCTCAGCACACCAGGTGTTCTCTTTTTTTCAGTGGTGCTTCCTTGTGGAAATCCGCAGGACTGCAGAAGGTACCTGCACCCCTGCCAACCGAGTGGCGATTGGCATGGGCCAGCCAGAGGAGAGAGAGTCCGCTCAGTGAGCTGTGCGCAGCCGGCAAGCGGGAGCGAGAGGGAGGGGGAGAGGGAGGGCTGAGGGAGGGAGCGAAGAGAGGGAACCCTGCCTCGTACTCGCGCTCCTCTCACTTTCATTCACTCCGGGTCCTGGCGGTGGAGCTCCTGCAGGCTGACGGCCGACCAGCAACGGGGGAAGAGACCAGCGCCACACAGAGGCTCTTGTCTTCCTGCAGCTGCAGCACACGTGCCTCTGCTCAGCACAGTTCTGTCGATTGCTGGACACGGATACTCTGTGCTCTTATCTCCGTTTGGGAGAGCAGCAGGGGGTCCCACAGTTCACAGGGCTGGAGGTATCAGAGGAGGAGCACTATCGCTACCTCAGTAGAACGGAACCTGAGTGTGGTCCTTACCTCACAGAGGCATCGTCTCCGTTCCTCCTGGATTACCTGTCTGCCGTTGCCGTTCTTCAGCCCAGTGGATTGTCAGAGCTTTCTGCCAGCATTAGGGCCTCGTTTATTGGGAAATGGGGGCATAGCCCTCAAGCCGTCCCCTTGCTCGCCTCCAGGCGTGCAGAGACGATGCCCCCTGGCTGGACCTGGGCAGCATGGCCTGTCCTATGGCTCCTCCCCCTGACCCTGAGCACTGGGGTGGGTGCGGCGTCCGGGGGGCCCCGTGACGCAAGTCACAGCGGATCACCTGCTCAGATGAGGGCTGGGCATGGTGGGTACCCGTCCCACTTCCTGTTTACCTGTGCCTCGCTCCCCACTTCCTGCTAACCTGTGTCCTTTTTTCTGGCTCCCTTTTGTTTTTCTTGTCTTGTTCTATGTACCTGTGTCATGTTCAAGTTCAGCTTAAATGTAGTTTATTTCACAGTGTGTGTCTTCCTGTCCCTCTGCCTCTCTCTGTCTCCCCATCCTTCATAGGCTGTGTGTGTGTGTGTGTGTGTGTGTGTGTGTGTGTGTGTGTGTGTGTGTATTAGATCTGTGAGTGTCAGATGATGGTTCAGCCTCAGCGTATCCATGGACACACATGTTGATGGTCTGTGTGGAAGCCTTCCGGGACATGCATGAGTCGTCTGTTGACATGCAGCAGCCTGCAGATATTCAACTGTGTGTGTGTGTGTGAGTGTGTGTGTTAATGACTTTGCTCTTTGTATGTCTTTGGGACCTTTGTGTGTTTCAGTGAAGGTGCATTAATGTGGGCACACATGAGAACCAGCAGGCCTGTCTGAGTTCTGTTAATTTCCCAAGTTCAGTCATGGGCCCCCTAACCCCATCCTCACAGCGTTCATGCCTCGAGGGTCACATCAAGACATCACAGATGAGCCCATGACAGACTGGCACAGAGATACCGCTGTCTCTCATGGCACTCTGAGGAGGGGATGGGGCTATGCTGACATCATCACTGCCTGCATAGTCAGGAATGAGAGCGGGGGGCGTGGCCTGTGCGGATTAGATGGGATCGAGCGATCCTGATCCTGGCTGTGCTGAGCCATCCAGGGAAGGTTTACCAGCCTGCTGAGATGGCAGGAACGCGGTAACTACCCCACTCTCATTCCTGACCCCTCCGTTCTGCCGGACAAGGTCGTTCTGTGATGGCAACTGAAACCCCAGGGGGCCTTCAGTCATCCGTACCAAATGCTCTCTGTGCTCATTATGCTAATTATATATTTGACCTCACACCTGAAACACATAGGTGGCTGTACCAGTCAGAGGTTTGACGCTGAGAGAAAGAGGAGGCAGTTCCACTGAGCTGAGGTCTACCACAGGCCTCGCCCTGGGTTTCAATGGTGATTTCCACATTGTTTACTGTGTGTGGAAAATCCTTCTAACATCCACTAAGTGTTGACGTGCTGAGGCTCAATTCTGTTTCCTTCAACACCTGTTCAGTCAGTCAGCAAAAACACACATATTAGTACCCTTCTGTGTCTCTTACTTTTTGTAACCCGTTGAAAAAAGGTGCTATGCAAAAAATAAACTGAATTTAAGCTAAACTTATGTCATTGTGGAACTTTCCATTATAAAAGAGGGGCTTGTATAAATAAGAAAGGTAGAGGTATTAATACACTAGTAGTTACCCTGCTGGGTAAGAGTGTTTCCTGAAAGTTTTGCAGTGTACAGACCACACACAACTTCAGATAGTGAACATCATAATAATAGTATAAGAATAGTAATTGAAAATTGTTTAATTCATACCCTCAGATTGTTAACCACTTCACCACTTTGTGTTTCAGCCACATAACTGCACCATACTGTCCTGCCTCCACACAGCCAAAGTGTGCGAACAGGACACCGAACTCTCGTCTGAGCTCGAATCACAGCTCGCTGCGACTTTGTACGAGATGTGCGGCAACACACCACAATAGTTGCATAGGGTTGTGCGGTAACACACAGTTTCTTTGCCTTTGTCACTCTTCCTCTCTCCGTCTCTCACTTGTTTCTCACCCTGCCTTTTGAGCTCTATTTTTACACTATGCCAGTGTAGGTTATTGTTGCGGTGGGAGCCTTTGGAAGGACGATGTTGGGGGCGGAAGCAGGACTTTGAAGAGGAGGTGAAGTGTTTGCAGTTCTGTCAGCTCGCAGGCGTGAGCCTACAGCCTGTGACTGAGAGAACTTCGGACACTTTTATTCCGTTACTTATTTCACGTTTTACTTCTTTTTCTCCAAGTTTAGTCTTAGCCAAGTACCTCGTTTTCAAATCTCCTCTCAGCACGACACCAAATGTGGATGAGCAGTCACAGGTGCAAATATCCTCCACTGGCTGGTGATACAGCACCCTATTTGCACGGTTTCTCTTGTCATCAGTGTCCGGGTGACCGCAGTCAGGGGGCAAGTGGTGCAGGCCGTGGTGATTTACCATCACACCGCATTAGGGGCCTGATCACCACCCACGCTGTTATCCAAAAATGTAGCTTTCATAACTGTCCTGCTGCACAGGGCTGAACAATTTTCTAGTCCAACAGCGTGGAGTGCTGGGCAGAGTCACTGAAAATGGGAAGCAAACGATTTTCAGCACAGGTGTTGAGAAATCCTTTTGGTTTCTCTTTCTTGGTGGCACTGTGGCAGCAGTTGGCTGCAGCATTCCTTTCTTCTGAAGTGGTCACAACTGAGTGTGCCACCTTGGAGTGAGGCGACAAGGACTTCCTTTACTTATTATCGACAGCGAGACGGGGGGAGGAGATACCTACGCATTTGCCTGGTGTGAAGTGAGTAGGTGGAACATTTCCTCCCCCAGTTTGTCAGATAGGAACATTTTAGACACAGCGTCCCTCTGCTGTTGCCAAGTGTTGAGATTCCAGGCAGAGCACTCCTGCTGTACCTGATATTGTGGACCGAGCTGAGCTCTGAGCCTTGTGATTGAGGGAGAAGCTCTTTTGATGCCCACTCAGCAGTTCTGTGGTTTTCTTGTAGTTGTAGCACCTTAGAGCTTGCTATACCCAAAGCCACACGTGTAGATGTTGCCTGATTTGGCTGACTGATATGTTCAGTGTTGACAGAATAGTTTATGGTCAACTGTGAAATCTGTCCCTACTGTTTCTGCAGTTGGACCCGCTGAGTCCCACACCTCTCCTTGGGAACCCCTAGACCTTCCTTTCCCTGTACCTTACCTAAAACAAGCATGAGCTGAGTAAGGGGCTCCTGCTGGTGAAGTGGAGCAGATGTGTATAAAGGTTGGATGTCCCAATGAGGACCTGGAGAAGTTCAGAGCTATCAGATCCCCCGTGCGAGGGAAAACCCTCTGTCTGCTGTTTCAGTGCTACGAATGTCAACTGCTTGTGTGTGTGTGTGTGTGTGTGTGTGTGTGTGTGGATGTGGAGAGAAATGAAACCTTCGGTAAACAAGCAAGCTGTGCCGTTCTGCTCCAGCCACTCTATGATATTACTGTACTGCTGCCAGAGCCCCTCGCTGTCTGTTCAGTAACTATAAACGTAGCTCCTCCTCTTCTTACTCACACTCACTTTACAGTTGAGCACTGATGGAAAATCAGCAAAAAGTAAACACATACCTGGCACCAAATTACAGGTATGTACAGCCCACCATAAGCACATGATATGCAGCAATGCCAGCAGTAACAGTTCATAATATTCACAATATTCACTGTTAATAAAATAAAATAATACAGATTTTCCTCGATTTACTTTCAGGTTAAATATAGACAAGGTCTCGGATATAGCTGTAATAAATAAAAACAATTTTTACCCTTTTTTTCAAGTTGCATTACAATTAAAATCGACTGAAACATGTCAGGGTAGAGCCGCTGCATCACAGCGCCCAGTTCAAACATGTGTTTCACATCAACTGGTGACTAAATTGCCTGTAGTGTGTTCCTCTGTGTGTGTGTGTGTGTGTGTGTGTGTGTGTGGCTACCCAGTAGCGAACTGGTATCCCGTCTAGGGAGTCCCCCTCCTAGCCTGGTTCCCTGTGATTCTCCAACCGACTCTAACAAGGACAAGAGGTTTACTAAAGTGAGTAGCTGGAACATGTTAGTATCATAACTCAACTAGATGACAAGGAGCCAATGTTCAGATACTTCATAGTTTGCCGTTGTGATTGGAATTGCCGATTAAAAGGTTAACAGGCTCGGGCCGTGTACTGTACCCCGGGTAGAGGTAAATAGTCATTATTTGGAGTGAGCGGATTACATGTGAGGAGCCAAAGATACGCTGAGGCGTGAAAGTTGATTAAGGGCTGAAGAGGCTTTCAGGACAGAGGTCAGCTCTCAGCACCCAGTGGACAGCAACGCCGCAGCTGCTGAGCTTCACTGCTTAATGAAGCCGATGTGTTGAGAAGCAGCTCGTGCTCATCTCACCAGGGTGCCAGATGACAGGTTACACCTCTGAGGCCTACTGTCAGCAGCTCACCCCCCTTTCCCACCCAGTGGAGCGACCCCCCCCCCCCCTCACCTGAACTGCCCTTCGCTCGTGATTTCTCCATTTGCAGCCGTGTGATGTGCTTCTACCGCTGGTGCCTGGGATGCAGCATCTCAAAGTGGTCCAGATGTTCAAACAGCAAAACAATCCCAAGTTTCTACTGTTTGTTCAAGTGACATATTTTCAGTTTTTAAACCCATTCATCATGAGCAGGTGGCGTGAAAGGAGAACAAGTATTTGATGTGAAACTGCAATTAACTCTCCTGTCCATATCGCATGTGCAGTATGTCAGCTCCTGTCTCCTTGTGGATGGGAGTTATTGCACGGCGCCCTCAGGTGTGAAACGGATTTAATGATGCACGAAATGAAATAAGAAGGACGGCTGCTGTCACGTAATTAAAACCTTATTGGCAGTTTTGCACTGATTTTGGTCACTTTTGGTACAGATGCGACATTTGAACGTGGCTGTAAAGAACTCGTGCAGCAGTCAGTAATGCTGTTGCTACGGTTTCAGAATATAATGTCACATCCCTTGGCTGCTCTGGTCTCAGTTGCAGGTTCCTTCCTGCTTTTAACCTGCTTTCATCCCTGGGGATGCAAGGAAATGGGCCACGACGGCTATTATTTACCAAAAGTAGGTCTTCTTTTTTAATTCAGGAGCCAAGTGCAGCCCTGGATAAAGAGGGTTTTGTGTTTAGTGTTCCTTCTGACCTGCTTCTTTGTTACTGACCATAATATATAACAAGAATTGGCCCACGAGGAAGAGATGAAGAACCATCTTGGGTAGTGAGATATGGCAGAAGGGGCTGGATGCAGTCATGTAGACCTCCATCAGCTGGTCAGCAGGCTGTTGGGGGTAAAGTCCCTCTGATGTAGAGAACACTCATGGCCCCTTTTGGTTCTTGTTCTGGGTTTGAGTTCCATTCCCCGTGAGAAGAGGAGCACTGGCTCCTCCTGTGATTATCCTGTACAGCAGATGTTGGCTGGAATATACCCAGCAGGTCTAGCAATGTCTATAACCACACTGCTAGGGGAAGGTTTGCTCATTCTCTTCCTTTGCTCTTCAGCTTGCTATTTCAAGTCCCCCATGCTCAGCCCCTTCAGTGGGGTTTGGTTTAAAATGCAAATGAAATGGAACTGAGAGGAGGCCATGACTAGGACATTCAGCTCAATGATTAAGGGGAGGTCCACTCTGAGGCCTGTGGTGGCGCCGGTGCCTGTACTGTGTACTGTTACTCACACACTCCTAAAGGGCCGAGACCAAAACTCGCACACATTGTAAAGACTTTCAAAGAGCCTGATTACCTGCATGGTTGTGCGATCTGTCCAGAAACAGTGGGAAGCGACTGATAGAGTAACACCAGAGTCATGAGAAAGATCCAGTGTCCCTAGAGCAGCCATGTAGGGGACAAAGAGTCTTCTCCTGCAGTCGGCTCCATGATCTCAGGATCCTTTTATTTATCCATCTTTTCCCGTCAGTTAAGCACTCTGCTGTGATATCTACAGTTTACTGCTTTCACCATAGTAAACGCTTGTTGTTGAATACACATTGTGGGTGCTGAAGATGGCAGAGCTGAATGTTTACCTGTGTGGTTCTCCCTCGGGGAAGGTAGTTCAGCCCATTGTAGGCAGTCAGCGCTGAAAGTATTCATTACACACGCTGTTGATATGGTCGATGAGTGAGGAAGTGACGAGCAGCTCCTCACTCCACACCCACGTCATTGCCAGCAAGGTACGACAAGTCATGCTGTAGGTGAACACCGTTCATCTTTCTCTGACCCCTGTGATGATGTTGCTGGAAGTTTGCCACACTCCCTGTCTATCGAATCACAAGCACATAGACGTGGATATGCTCAATGACTCACTTCTGACATGTCTCTACCTGTTTCTTTCTCTATGTATACAGCGGGAACCACATACATCTTTGGGCGAGACGGAGGTTTGATTGTGTACACATGGCCCCCGAACGACCGGCCAAGCACACGGTCCGACCGCCTCGCCATCGGCTTCAGTACGCAGCTGAAGGAGGCTGTTCTGGTGCGAGTGGAGAGCTCCTCAGGGCTCGGAGACTACCTGCAGCTGCACATTGTGAGTCCTGCTGTGTCTTGGTGGTCGCAGTCATGGTGATGTGGTAACTATGAAAATGGTCGAGAATATGATACCACCCCCCCCCAAGTTCTCTTGGGAGAAAATAGATGATTGAGGGTGTCTCCTCCACGTTGCTCACAGCGACACCTACAGATAGCTGGGATCCCACAGGGTTGTAGGTGGACCGAGGCAAACAGCACTTTAGTCAACGTGTGGTACATTGTCTGATGTAGCCTACAGCTCATAGTAGGAAAGGTGGGTGGTATGCACACTGGAGGATGTGTGTGTGTGTGTGTGTGTGTGTGTGTGTGTGTGTGTGTTCCATCCTTCCAAGTTGGCGTGGGTGTCATATATCAAGAGGAAGACACGTTTTGCTGGCTACACCTCTAGGTTCACTTCAGTTCCTCAGAGGGGAGTTACTTTTCCACCATTGAGAGAGAGAGACACTGAACCGGAAATGCTTCATTAAACCGTAAACTTTGATGATCAGCCAGCAGCTTCAAAAAGCCCCCAATAATTAAGCTAATAAAATATACTAATTGTTTTGTATCCAAGTGTTTTGCAATGAAAATGGTCTACAGTGATCCTCTCGCTGAGCCTCAGGGACGATGGTTTCCTCGCTAGTGTCCTTCGTGTTGTTCACAGTGCTGCTTCACTCTGCTTATGAGTTTTCTTCCGCGGTCCAGCTGCTTGTCTCGGCCAGCGCAAAGAAGCTGAATGGAACAACGGAAGCGTAACAGCGAGTCGGATTGCAGGGGCGCGAGACACAGTAATATCCTGCTCAGTATAGACACAATGAACGGAGGTGGGGAGGCAAACAGCTCGGATCTCAGTAGAAGGAGCCGCTCGCTCTCAGTGGCTATCAAATGGGTATGACAACCTATGGTTATGTGAAAGTGTCCGACACACATAAACACGGAGGCAATATACAGACACACGTGCAGCACCAGAATTACACTTAAGGGTTCAATATCGTTCGCAGGAATGCCGGTCACTGTTGACCATGTTGCACTGGCTGAAGACCAAACCCGGGGTATAGACACACATACAATGACATTTGTGTTCCACGTCTCCAACCACTGTAAATGTATGGAACACTGGACATCCAGTCCATCATTACCACCCTGGGGGTGGGGGCAACATCCGCATTACTCTCTGCAGGTCAACAGGGATAAATAGTGAGCGGAGGGAGTACCAAACAATTAGCATGTGTGCCAACAGGCTGAGCCCATACCCACAGGCGGCACTCGCTGGTCCCTGCACAGTGTTACTGTGCCTCCACCACTGCTGGACGCTTCCAACAGAAGGAGAGCTATGCTTCTAAGGTGGCATCTCATGCAAATGTAGAGGTATTTAACGCCCAGGACAGGTGCGATATGATTGTAACAATGTCCAGGCATTAAGGATGTATTTTTCTGGTAAATGTAATTAGTTTGGGGGGAAAAGCTCATGTTTATGCTCAGATATGACAGAGGTAGCCCACATAAGACTTTTAGTCTTTCCACCTGAGTGCGTCTTGTTCTGATTCAGGTGTGCACTGCAAGCTCATTTATAGAGCAGCCACCCTGCTCATTTACGTTACATTTCTTCAGATGTATAATAGTTTCACCAATGTGGCACCGTGTTACAGAACACAGCCCAGACTTGCTTCCATGTTCATATTTGTTTACCCATATCACTATCAGTTTCTTACCATGTGTGAGAACATGTGGCACGGTCACCACATTGCTGAGATGTTGCTGAAACACCACAGCAACACCTCAATCGTTCTGGAGTACTAAGTACTGCTGCAGAGGCGGCATTCTGCGGGGATGGCATGTGTGTTTGCCGGGAGCCTTGTTGGAAAGTGGGTTTGGGGAACTTGAACCATCTTCGGCTAGGACAGGCTGCACTGGAAGCCCTGTGCCGCTTACCAAAGGTGCACAGGCAATAAGGTGGAGGGGGAAGCCGAGCTGAGCCTTCCTGAGAAATGTGTCTTTTTTTTTCCCAGCCCACCCCCGTCTCAAGTGTTTGTCCTTGAAGACACATAATTAGCTTCAGTTTTTGCTGAGCCTCTTTTCTGCACTGCCACACTTTCAGGAAAAAAGACTTTTCTTCTTTTTAAGAGACATTGAAACAGTCTTTCAAGTCCTGTTATATTTGGTTCTCTCCCGCTTCTTTTCTGGGTGTTTTGTGGGTCTTTTAATTGGTTTGCGTGACATCTCCATGCGCACACTTCCTATTTTGACTGTGGAACTTGGAGTATTTATCGTCAGCCTGGACCAAGAGGTACTCCGCCCTTTAGGGACACAGGAGTAAAAGTGGAAAGTAAAATTTGCTCTATTTATAAAAGTATCTCTTGACATTTATGAGCAGAAATACGTGACAGTAGAATCCAATGAGATCGACTCTGTTTACTCTCTAGTAGCTGTCCTTTGAGGTTGTTGTTATGGCGGTTGTCAAGGTTGTGGTTATGGGAGATTTTGTGGTTGTACACTGTTCCTCAGCCTAGTAGTACAACTGGGGCTGAATGTCTGTTCACAGCTCATCCTGTTTGTAACTCTGAAGTAACTTTTTCTCCCCTAAGCACAACCAGTAAAAACTTAACAGTGCAGGCAATCTTTAGTGTATTCCCATATTTTCTGTGAAGATGAAGCCATAACAATACTTAGTACATTTTTGTTGACATCAGTCTTTATTAAAATTAAAGCTAATTTACAATGAAATGTAAATAATTCCTTGTCTCGTCAAACTCCTGAAAGCTGACAATTGGCACTTTCGTTCCCTAAACATGCCACCATCCCCATTTTATTAATGATAAACACTCAGGAGCATCAGACATGAGCTGTAAACATTGTGGAAGAGAGCTGAATTAAGGTGGTCCCCTCAGTTCACTTCTGTGTTCATTACTGCCCTCTATTGGATCAGATGGTAAATAAAGGTTGTGTTCACTCTCCTAGAAACAGAAGTTTCAGAACATAGGCATACCAAGAAAATGTATCTAAATGAAAAGGAACTAAAATATTTGTACCTTTGAAAGAAAACAATTTGAGCCAGTTTATTTGTTAGATCCAGAGATGATTTCAAGGTTTCTGTCTGGTGGTTTTTATGTTTGTCCTAGCGCAGTGATGTGTGTTAGTTTTTGGAGTCAGCTGACGCATGGTGGTGTTTATTATAATGCTCGTGTCCATCAGACCTACACAGGTGGGTGGACATGGTAGGTATGTGTTCCTGGCTGTTTTTTTTTCATGAAATGAAACAAAGGTATAAATATGTTTTCTGAAACCGTAGGATGACATTGCCAAAGGCAGGTTCCTAGATTTGATTAAACACACAAAGACACCAACACTGAAAACTATGCGATGAAGAGCTTTTCATCTTCAATCCATTTCTGTCCCAAAAGACAGTGATGTCCTCAGAATTTCCAGAGCATCTCAACTGGACCCTCCCCACCGCGACCAGTCGTCTCCCTCTCCCTGCTCACCAGGTTGGCTCCATTTAGTGGCCACTTTTTAGCCAGCCCAAGCTGTGCAGGAAGCAGCGTGTGAAACCTGTCATCCATTATCTATTCAGCCCACGTTTCTGTCCTCTGGGGTCAGATGTGTTCCATGACCTCAGCACCAAGCAGCACCATTTCACAAGAACATCAGCAGACTGTCTGGCCTCTCTGGACTGAGTGGGTCTGTCTGAGGCCCATTGCTGAAAAATAATGACTCTAGACAAACTTGGGTGTTTTATGGTCACACAGCTATAATCTATTGCATTAGTTAAAATCACCATGGTCACCGATCATCTAATCATTATAAGATCTTCAGAGCCCTGATAAATTCAGCAGACAGAGCCGACAAAGAACAAATCTCACAATAGACCAAAGTTTCTGCCTATTTCTGTAGTTTCAGTAGATCTCAGGGCTATAATTCTGCACATGTGTGTAATAAACAGACTTGGACAGCATCTCGCTCTATAAATGATACACTCCCTCCTGTGTAGTTCTGCAAGTAAGCGCACCAGATTTTATTCCAAACTTTTCCACCACCGAGTAGAAGAATTTATTCATTATCAGAAGTCATAAGTAAAAAAAGTCAGTTCTCACCTCCGGTTGCCTGTGGAAATTTGTCTTTCTGTAATTCTTACAAAAATTTCTTTTGTTATAAATACTACCGCCCTGTGTGAAATATGACCAGCAATGTTCTGTCCTGAGTTTGGGTTTTTACATGCAGGTTGTGATACTTTTTAACCCTCTTGGATTGCACAAATGCAAGAAAAAAATCTGAACACCACGTTACTGTCTTAATATACAGCAGGGCCATAACTTCACCCGTCCAAGGTCTGGTGTCTTACATGTCCTGCATTGTATGTATGGGGAAATTGGACCATTTTTCCAATTTTTGAGGGATGAATATGCTGGAAATCCATTCTTTGCTCTGTTCTACAGAAGGTTCAGAAATGATTAGAAAAGGGAGTGCATGGAAGACTCGATGTTGGTTCATGAAACCAGCCTCGAATCCACTTTACTCGACTTGTGAGGGACAGTATCATCATGTACAGGAAAACTGTGAGAACAAAGACTCAGTGACTCCCTCAGGACTCAAAGATTCTCTATACCATTTTCTCTCACCTTTGCAGCCACATTGTCACTGTGATTCTGTTACTCCGGGGTTTTTCATACACTGGGTCCTTAACTGCAACTCTCATCCACAAATGCCTGTGTGTTCAGATTTGGTTTCTAAGCTCCTGACACTTTTGGTGCACCATTGTGGAAGACGCATCAAATAACGTATTATAACATTTACATATTGTCTTGTACTCTGCTGCAAGATGAAATTCGTATAGCAGTTGTCATTTAATTTTGGGTAAATTCTGTAGACTTAGTGTCCTCTTTACCTCATCTCCTTACCTCAACAATAAATACTTATCTATTTTATCATAATAGCTGTTGTAACTTGTATGTTGTTTCCTTCAGTCGCGCAGTCCCATCGAATGCCATGTTTGCAGGACTTGTTCTTCAGCTCTTTCCTCTTTTACCAAATGACTGTGAGTCATGGCCCACCCAGTGTAGAGCAGGGCAATCCGCCCATCAGCAGAGTGCATACAAGGCCGCCGATAGGGTCAGCTGTGTCAGGGTGAATCTGTCTGAGCGTGTGTTTGTGTGTGTATGTGTGACTGTATGTGAGAGATTTATTTTGGTTAAAGGTGAAATTTGTTTTTCTTCCTTTCAAATGCTGTGGTAACAATGCAAATCTTTTCTTTTGCCCATACAGCCGGCTAAGTTTGAATGTGAAATATTTCGGTCTGTCTGTTTGCGTGTTTGGGAGAGTGACAGTTCGCTCATGGGATGTGAAAGCATCTGTGCTCTCCCATCCAGGGACGATTTGGATACTCTGGGGTGCCTCCTCCAATGCTTCTCTAGGTACACCCCTTCCTACAAGTTGATTGTTGCATGCAGTTGCTATGACAACAGTGGTCTCGGTCCACTGATTTGAATTGTGTCTGGGCTCTAGGGTCAGCCAGGGGTCACACCTGGTGGAGTTACACTGGCAGGTACCCCCCCCATCCAATGCTCAAACCCCCCACTTAAGATGGATGTGGCAGCTCCAATTCTGGCTGCTGTTCGCTTTTCATTATGAAAACTCCCATGGTTCACTGAGGCCGTTTATTCCCACAATGGCAGCTGGGATTGCTGTGGCATTGGGGGCAGAAAATCAATACCCTCTCTGACTCCCTGGGCCGACTGCACCTATTTATTTATTTTGTTCGTGTATCTGCTTCCTGGGGCTGCCAGGAAAGGAGCCAACCTGATGGCTCCTGTAGGTCCTGCATTCTGAGGCAAGGAGGTGAAGGGGGTTTGAGATGCTGCCTCTGTAGATTCAATCTTTCAGTCAAACCCCATCAGCTCCTGGTTGGGAACAGGATAGTTGAAGGAATCACGTTTCCATACCAAGTGATTGGCCCATGTGTGAAGGCAGAGTGCTAATCTCTCAGCTCATTTGTCAGGAGCTCAGAAGTTGTGTGAAGCTGCACTAATGATCTGCTGAGTATTTCATCAGCCTAATGTACTCCAAAGGCTAAGGACTGCAGGAGCATGTCCTGTGTCCCATGTCCTCTGCTGCACAACATTAAAGTCTTTCTTCCAGTGTGCAAATGTTTCTCGGTTAGGATATGAGTTGGACCGACAGCATCACAGTGACTGAGGGCACACCGTACATGCTGTATCTGAAACATTCGCAGTTGTGTTTTCATAAGAATACAAACCCCCTCAGCACAAACATCCAGTTCAAGACATGTAATTATTCATTTAGCTGATGCTTGTCTTGCAAAATATTTGCCAATTTACATAGGCGGGTGTTTTTAGGGTAAGAACCTTTGCATAAAGGTAGTTGTAACAGTGGCAGGGGGAAAAATTCAGACATTCAGGGTGGAAATCCATGTCCATATCTGCTACTCTACCTGCTTGCCCTGACTGAAGAATTGCAGTTATCACAAAGCACCACAGCTACAGTGTGTAAATTTCCTAATGGTGCAAAACAGTTGCTAATTCCTGTAATGAATTTCGTAATTCCTTTGCAGCCATTGAAAACAGGCAAAACTGTCACATACTCTATGACGACTTCAGCCACTTGAACTCAGTATTGAGGTATTTCTCTGCACATGACAATAGCAAAGTTAATATTCGCTAACACTGAGCTATAGGGTATAATGTTAGGCTAATAGGTGGAAACATTCAGAAAGAAAATAAGGTTTATACCAGTTTGAGAACTGGCCAAAAACTGGTCGGTGGGAATGTAGGAGCAAATACCTATTCAGAGGAGCTAAATGTGTACTATGCTATATGCATACCATGCAATACATATTGCATACGACATGCAATATATTAGCTACATAGGGTATAAATAAGTACTAATAAAATGAGTTAGAGTTGCTCAGATTGACTAAAAGTAGCGACATCCATGTATAACTTTTGTTGGTTGAATTTTGTGAAGCTGTTGCCAAGGAGTCCATTAAGGTCAAAAGAGTGCTGTCAAGAAGCCATGTTATTTCTCCCAAGTGCTGAGCTGCTCCAGCCCTGTCTGTGATTTTTCCCATGGCTCCCTGGAGCTCCCACAAAATTCAAGTGTGGAAAAGCGAAAGTGCTGGCCAGGCAAATTCTGCCACCTCATTCGCTTGCATGTTTATGAAAGATGGTGCTTTTTTGCCCCGGATTTCTCATTGTCTGCTCAGCTCCTCCCTAAAGGAAGGTGATTTATTTAGCTAACAGTCGTGGTGCAGTCAGAGACACGACACTCTACTGCTGCACATTTGCCTGTTTTACTACTATAGAAAGAACTCGCTGCAGCCTATCTGCACAGATTTTCTGTGTGTGTGTGTGTGTAGCCCAGCTTCCCTCCCACGCCGGGCCTCCTTGGGGGCAGGACCACTGTGCAAGGGTGATGGGAATGTCAGATGACACAAGCAAGCAGAGACGTTCCCTTGCCGCTGAAACAGACAGCAGACAGGCGGATGAGACAAGTGTGGGGGAGGCAACAGCCCCAAGTGGAGGGACACCAGTCCAAGCATCGTCCCTAATTAGCATTTGAGTGCCCCCCGCTGCTGCTCGTTCTCTTTCTCAGTGTTAATTCTACTCAGCATCAGTTCCACTCCAGCACTTGGCTCTCCAGTCCCGGCCTGCCTCACGTCACAGGTCTTTCTCTAATTAACCGGTGCTACCAGCCATGGAGCGGCGGAAGGCAGGAAGGAGGGCGTCGTCGGTGGCCGTGATGGTGCTGAATTGCATTGTGGGTAATGCGGATGGTGTGGGCAGGTGTGTGAACCTTCGCGGGTCTGGAAACTAATCCGCTGGCTATAGCCACGGCTTCCTGTCAGGTAGAATAGAATAGAAAGTTTTCTGTGCTTTACCTGTTCACCTCTGCTACAGATTACAGGTATCTGTTCTCTTTCTCGGTCCAGCTGTTTTCTATAGCCCACGTGTACTGAGCTCACATGCCTAGTTCTGCAGGAAGAGACAGAATCATTTATTAAGTTGGGCGTATCGAATGAAGTGGGCCTCTTATCAGAGAGAACGGGATATGGATTACCGAGCTGTGGATGATACCTCTTACATAAAGGACGCTACACAAAGAATACATCCTAGTGACTTTCCTTCTGCCATAACATAACAGGCTTCTAATTTTCAACAATAAAATGTCAGTATTATGTTATTGCTCACAATTAATTCTTTTAAGTTTATGTTACTCTGTGGATAACTATTCTGATCTGTGCAAAGTTATCGACAATTGCCCTTTAGCTTATGCAGTACCACCCTCTTAGGATGTAATCTGTTATTTTTTTAATACAAAATTGACAGTAACTGACTTTTACATGGGTCCAGCTCAGATCAGGAGTTTTGTGAACCTCAGAAGATGGCTTTCCTATGAGATTTTTCGTGCAGTGTTCCCAGGAGCAGGCCTGCATCATGCTTAAGAAGTCCAGAAGTTCACTGCAGGGCAGAGAAAATACCCAAGGAGCAGTGATAGACCCACGCTAGCTCTAACACTATTTCTAGTAATGGCGAAGCTAAGGAAGTTGATGACACATGCAGATGTGTCGCTTGGTTCCTTGACATCCAGCACAGATGGAAAAAGTGGAGTCAAAATGAAAAGCACTGAATGACAGCAGAGTGCTGCCATGTGTAATGCTGAGCTGATAGCCATAAATCACCACCTGTGTCATCAAGATGTGTTTAGAGAGGTCTGATATAAGTGAATTTCAAAATATATTATAAACACAACAAGGGCCAGAAATGCTTCTAACTCCAATCACTTTTATGATGGATACAGTTTATAAAAAGCTAATAATGTAGGTTTCCTTCTATCAGATAATGTAGCTGTAATGAACAAAAATAGACTGTAAAGCACAATGGACTGTAAACATGGTGGAAGTAAACTGAATTAAAGTCGAAGGCACTTCCACAGCCCTCTATGGTTTTTGTTCTTCACTGCCATCTTTTGGATTGGGGGGGACATGTTCACTCCAGTGCAGATGAAAATTTTAGAAAACAGAAACGTAGTTAAAAATGTTTGTATCTTTGGGAAAAGCCATAATTCAGCTGTAACCTGAGAAGCTAGTTAGTGTCTACAAGTCGTACTGTGTTTAAACACATTGGCAGACATTAAAAAGATAAAAGGTAGTTATGTCTTCATTAAGGGACTTTGATATAAAGTATTTTCTGTAAGATTTTAAGTCTAGTGTAAGTCTCTTTTCACATCATTTTCTATGGAACAACAAAATCTCTCCACTTTCCCTGGCTCTGGAATGACAGCCTGGAAAAAGAGATGAAATGTTGAGTCTCTGTGACATTAGACGGCTGCTTGTTATCCCCCCAGAAAACATGGAAGGCAGGCGTTCAGCTGCGGGCCTCCCTGACAGCAACTACTGACGACTGCTGGCTGCTGCAGTGCAGTACAGGAGGCACGATAACACACTCCAGTGGAACACAGTAAATTTGGCTGATTTACCACAGAAGCTGAATTTTTAAGCGATTAACAGTTCATGAGGTTTTAGGTGAAGAGGGAGGGACTCATGGATCATACTCGCACTGTGTATTCAGCTTTTCCTCTGTGATATTTGTCTGGTTCTTGGTTTCTAATGGATGTGTCCATGAAGACTTTGTTACGGGTGCAGTCTGCGGCACCCCGCTGCCGTATAGGAGTTCATTTGCTGGAGATATGGTCGACCATCTCATAGCAAGCTGCACGGGGTAAAAGAGAAACATAGAGTTTGACTCAAGGGGCTCTTTCCTTTTTCTACTGGCATCATCACATTTAGCTCTAGCAATTGTGCCGGGGTGGATGGTTCTGATCTGACACCGTTCGGTCCACAGAAGGTTTTCTGGGACAGAGTTTCTCGAGATTGTGGATTGGATATCAGGAAGCGGAGAGCCCCAGGGCCCCGGCTCCTGACCATCATTCTCCCACTGCAGTCGTTTCTTCCTTTGTACTTTTTTTCCATCATTTAGCTACTAAAGCTGTTTCCCGTAGTTGACCCCACACAGCATTTCTTTCATCACTGCCTGTTAGCTAAACTGTGAATACAGGGAATTTAGTGACTTCTTAAACTCACAGCAAACGCTATAAATGCTGCGTGTTACTTTGACTGTTACTGATTTTTGGTCTATCATAGCAGGATCGTAATTATATTTGCATATTTGCAAAATAATTTTTGGATTATCTTTGCACGTTTTTTTTTTTTTTTTTTTTTTTAATCTTAACTTAATTAACAGAGCCTACAAAGTGATTTTTTTTTTCAGAAATTTCACTTTGGAGCATTCAGGCGAAATAATGTCTTGAAGGCACAGCTGTAGTTTCCTTTGCAATTTGAACCTGCAAATTCAGAGTACAGAGTACGGGTCCTTGAGGAACCCTCATGACCTCTGTCATCATTGCCATCGGAATTGCCCTCTCTAATGGCCTGACTTTGTGTTCACTCGGGTATAGAGACCCTAACGGCTGTCCCCATCACCCTGTCCAACAGGAAAAAGGCAATATTGGCGTCATCTTCAATGTCGGCACGGACGACATCTCCATCGATGAGACAAGCAAGTTTGTGAACGACGGGAAGTACCACATTGTGCGGTTCACCAGGAGCGGCGGGAACGCCACACTGCAGCTGGATGACCTGCCAGTCATTGAGCGCTACCCCACAGGTGAGCAGGGGGAAGGGATGATCAGTAAATTAACTTCTTAAATATGTTTGGTTGAGGTACCGTGTTGCTACCTAAAGTGTTTGTGCGAGTTGTGATAGCTTTCTGATCTGATTATTTATTTCACTTTCATTTGAACCGACAAACGGCTTTGACAAAATTTCTGAAAAAGTTATGAATATTTATAGGGTCACTATTTGCTCTGACATTCTGACAAGGAAGAAGAATATCGTCATAGTTCTGTGGTGTATGAGGTTTGTCCCCACAACCCCTCAGTCCCCTCCATGTTCAACTCAGAGTGATGTCCTCCTGATAGCGCAGAGAATGTGTGTGTGTGTGTGTGTGTGTGTGTGTGTGTGTGTGTGTGTGTGGTTCTCAGTGAGGCGGATGAGCTTCACAGTGGAGGAAGAGCACCCTGGAGACTGGAAACTAACACCCTTTATTTTTGCATACAGACATATGAACGGATAAATGTGAATCCCACGTGCAGCCAGCGATGCCCACCATGCCGATTGCATAAACTGGAAACGTGACAGAAAGAGACAAGAAGAGCAAGTGTGTGTGGGAGAGTAGTTCGGACAAGAATTCCTTATAGACACTGCAATTCTGCTAACCCATCTGTGTTTTGGGACGCGTCTTTAGGTTGATGTCATCAGTTGAGGGTCCGGCACAGTGGACTCCTTTTTGATGCTGGGGAGATGGAGCATGACTGTGATATAGATGGCATACAGCTGGTCACCATGCCAACCCCTGGAAGGTGCAGACTTGTTTAGACAGTTTGCCCTCTGGTCCCGCCCAGTCCAACTCTGTCCAACTCTCTGGACTTGATGGTGGAATGCGGCACAAGCAGTCTGTCCTCTGAAAGCTCCTTGTACCTGATTTGGAGCTGAGGCTCCATAAAACTTTCCTGTCCTCAGGAGCATACCTGCTCTGATGGAGCCAATTGAGCCGGGCGGTTCATAACAGTCACTGGAGCCTGGAGGCTCAGACAGCCTGCAACTGAGTGCAAAGACCACATGTAGGACTGGCCCCTGTCGTGGCTCTGAGTCTCAGGGCCATCCCTCTTTTTTGTGTTTGCAGCCTTTGCCTTCACAGAAGCAACCCATTTCCCGCACGTGGCCAAATGGTGCTCAATTTTTCACTCAGAGGTAGTGGATAGAAGTCAAGTAGTGAATAGGAATCGAGGTTAAGGTTCTGGTACAAAGAGGTGTTCTGCTGTTGTACTCTTAAACACAATAGAATGTGTTTAATTTCTTTTGGTGAAAGCTCTGTAGACAAGCAGTGTGTCTCTGGTCCAAAGTGTCTGTTGAGTTCCTAAATTTAATATTAATGTGATATCCTCCTGATATTCAGCCACTCATTTTTGCCCACTTTTGAGGACGTATGTTCTCAATTGCATCTTCCAAACTCTACATGCTACAGTCTTACTTGCTGAGCTCTAATGCACAATGTAGAAGTCATTCTATGATTTTATGTAATGCCACGTTTGTGGGCGAGGGTTGGACAACTTCATAGAAGTGTTAGAAATTTATCCAAATATATCAAGGTTTTTGCTGGCTCTGAGGACTATTAGGACTATTATTACTAGTCAGTAACGGTGATGGTAGTAGCATTTGTCACAGTTATATAAAACGTGTTTAATGGACGGAGGCAGTGCCCAACACGGGAGACCTCAAAAAAGGATGACTGGAGTGACAGGAGAATGAAAGATGTTCTCACATCATCTGTAGAGTGTTTAAGTGTGGTGCCTTCTTCTGGACCACAGATGACACGGTTCACTCAGATCTTCCCCACGGGCAGAAGGTGTCGTTCTCTTCAAGGTCCACAAAGTGCTTCTCTCGTGGCCTGGAAGTGAGATGTTACTAGGCGAGCCCTTTGAAGCGCAGCAGCTTTGTTTCGCACTTCTGCTAGCATCGGACGAGATGCATGGCTTTGATCGGTGTGAAATGGGCTGGAGACGCGTTCCTTTCGATGCTCCCCTTTCAAGCTTCTGGCAGGGCTCCATCTCACATACTCGTTGTGCATGTTTCAGCACAAGTGGATGTCCACTGGGGGCAGAGTTGAGCCAAGGCTGAAGCACATGGAGGCCTACGAAGTGTTAGTTTAATTTGTAAAACACACACGCTCTTCTTGTCCACTAATGTAGATAAACGGAGCACATTCGATCTGTAAAAAACTCACCGTGGGTTGATCCTTTTGTCAAAGCCTGTCTCTTCTCTCCGTAGGTCAGGCCGTGCCGTTTGACACCGTGTGTGTGATTTTTTCAGCCGACTAACAGCTTCATCTCCCTTCCTGTCCCAAATTCCCCAAAAATTTCAGAACCTCTTTAGTGTCAAAGCCTTTGGTGCCATTTAACTGTGAATTACACACTTAGAGTCTTAGCGGAGGTTGATGGGAAGATGCTGTTTTATTTCCTTTTTCCCCTCAACTATAAACAACCAACTGTGTGCAAAAGGCTGGATGTATTCTGAGATATAGCACATATAAACATCATGCCATTTTTGAGCGATGTTTAACTAGAAAACAGGTTTCTTTTTTTTTTTCCACAAAATCCAAGAAAAAAAAATGCATTGAAATTGACTTTGTAACCCTTTCTGTTGAGTATGTTTAAGGTGATTTTCTGTTTTGGTTTATAAAGCTTATTAACTTAGACCATGTTTCAGCATAATTCTCAGTTAATATAGGAATAATACTGTTAACAAAATAATAAAAAAATAAATGTTTGAGTGAAAAGTTTGGACAGTGAAATGTTCTCGGTAGCTTTGTTTTAAACGTTCAAAACAGGAAAACAAACTTGTGCCAGTGTATAGTTCAAGCTTTAAGTATTATGGTTTAACCTTTGACCTTACAGATTTTAACCAATGAAATGTCTCTTTAAACTTTAAAGGCAACATTGATAACGAACGCCTGGCGATTGCTAGACAGCGAATCCCATATCGACTCGGTCGAGTAGTTGACGAATGGCTACTCGACAAAGGTAAAAACACCGATTAAAACTTCAAATAAAATTAATTTGAACATAACCAAGCAAAACTTTGCATCACTAATAAACCTCAAAAATTAAATCACAAGTAAAACTAAATAATTCAAAATTTAAACATCAAAATGTAGTTTGAAAAATTGGCACTCTGTATAATGTGTTTATTTGTTAAGATGTACTATTTCTTAAAAATTATTTCATGTAAACTCCAGGTTAAAGGGACTGTAAGTATTTCTTTAACTCAAACCTCTGAAGTAAAATGATAAATACTGCCAAATATATATTTTAGAGGTGTTATATGTATTCTCATATGTCAATGATCTTTAGTGTTTATAAATGATAAATTATCTAAATGAACCACTAAAAAGTCCTGTTAGAAAACAGTTAGTCTTTATACCTCAGGGCACACATACATATACATACCATGTATGTGTGTTGAATTATGTCTTTCAATGTTATTATTGATTGTGGGAAACCACTCTGCTTAAACTTTATCTTAAATAGAGTGCAATATTAATTGGCCACAGAAGAAGAGTCCCTTTAACACGTTTCGGAAATATACTGAGGATATTGAGAATAATAAGGCTTATTTGGAAACATACACATATTAATATTTACATTTCTAGTGCATGCTCCTCTCTGTGTGCTCAGTGACTTCTGAGCTCAGCAATGAGCGATGTGCCATGATAATGTGCTTCTTTCTGTTCCTGACTGCCACCACAGTCGAGCCATCTTCTGTGTGCCTCATCTTGATGTCATCCTCACGTCACCCGCTCCCTGGTTCTCGATGCCCTTGCTGAGAGGCAATCAGCTGTGCACAATCGCAGGGTGTTTCGCACGAGACAGCCCCGTCACATGGCTGAGCTCCTTTCAGATAGGAAGGCTCCCATGGCGTGGAGTACCTGAGTAATTTCACTTACTTTGCACTCTGCATTTTGGGCTCAGGGGTTCAGTTTCTCTTCTCACTTCACAGCACCTCTGTTATAATATTCCTGTACAGTCACTTATGTCCATTTCAAAGCTCTAAACTCAATTTGTAAGCCAAGCAAACCAGCGCCTTTCATTTAGGGCATCATTAGTCGTATCAGAAAGAACTCCACATCACTCAAAATGAGTTGATAAAACTTAAGCGGTTTTATTCACACTGTCTATTTTTTTTTTTTTTACACTGGTTGCTTTAGCTATTAATTTGCATTGTAACTCAGGATATTTTCACACGATCAACGCAGTGCTGTTGAGCCTCGTGCTACAATAGAAAATAAAGATGGAAAATAAAAAGAAATAGATATTAAAATCCTTTCCTGTCATTCACAGGATGCTCGATGTGCAGATAAACATAAAAGCTTAAACATTTCACAAATATAAGCGAAGCTCCAAACCTAAATGTCTGAAACCGAAAGAAAATAATCCTTTACTTCAAATAATAGGTTTGAAAAACCTCATAAATGTAAACATTCAGGTCTCATTCTTTAAAATATTTGATTGTCCTTTTAGCAAAGCCACATCAACTGCATTGTTTTTTAAGTCTGCATTTCATAGGCATCCCATCATTACAAGTGCAATAAATCGCTGTTGCTGTTGGCGATGGCTAATTTATTGCTGCCATCACCAGCAGGGCAAGTAATGTGTCTCCTCTCGTGGGAGGACAGTGTCTCTCTCCTGTCTCTGCTCCAAGGCCACAGTTCACTCTTCCTGCCTGTGTGTGGCGTTGTTTCCCACAGGGCGGCAGCTCACCATCTTCAACAGTCAGAGCACCATAAAAGTTGGGGGCCTGGACCGCGACAGGCCGTTCCAGGGTCAGCTTTCCGGCATGTACTACAACGGGCTCAAGGTGTTTGGCATGGCAGCTGAGGGTGACCCCAACGTCAAGGTGGAGGGCAGCGTGCGCCTGGTGGGGGACTCATCTGCCTCCAACACCCCACAGTCTAGCACAACAGGCAACCGCTCAGACAGCTCGTCCCCCTTCGGCGGCATGACCACGACGACAGCCTCCAATCGCCGGGGCCAGCAGCCCACCCCACGGGACCCCCAGCAGGTCAGGACCTTTGCTTCTCTACTTCTTTCTCTTTCCATTTCTCCTGTTCTCCTGAGCTGTTGTCTGCTGACCTTCTGGCCTTGGTATGTTGTTGCATTTTTTATATCATTTCCATGTACCTTTATCTGAGCTACAACAGCAGATGAACTTTGGGGTGTCCAATGGAATCCTGGGATTACTTGAATTTCATACGCCACAAAAAAGATGTAGTTTGGCTTTGTGCAGCTTGGGATGCCATAGTGGCTCAGCCAATAGCACAAGTCCCTGTGCGCTGCAGCTTGACATAGATTCACCCCCTATTCAGTCTATGTAGAGATTATATGTTTTTCCTTGTGTTCACATGCGCTGGTTTCTTCTCACAGTCCCAAAGAACTATACCAGGTAATGCGGGGAAACCGCAGTTGCTCATAGTGTGTTTGCGAATGCCCTGTGATGGCGTCCCATCCAAGGTGTGCCTTGCCTCACACCCTGTTCTTCCAGGAGAGGCTCTGCACCACCACGGTCCTGCTTTGAACCAGTTATTGATAGTGGATGGAGACTGAGAGTGTTGACAGCCGTTTCACTTTGATCCACTGTGATGCTTCTGTGGTGTATTGCTGAGTATTTTTTTAAATTCTAGATACATCGTTCTTTATCATAGTGCATTCACAATCACTGGAACATCCGCAGGATTATGGCACCTTAAATGTAGAATGTGCAGCTAAAATCTTCCAATGTTTATTTTTACCCCCGTGATGACTCCACTCCACATGAGAGTACGTGCAACTACACTGTTTAAGCACTGAGAATAAAGAGGAAAAAAAGGGAGATGCCTCCTGGTGGTGGCCTCTAGTACAGTAGCTGGAGAAGGGCAGCAAATGCTTTAAGCTGTGGAGAAGCACAGTATTAATGAGATCTCTCCTCGCACATGTTGGACTGATGTGGATGATGGATGTGGGAAGAGCAGAGGAATGGGTGGTACGGGGTGTATCTGTGGGTGGGGAGGGGATGTGAATATGAGGCAAGGAGTATGATTGTGGGTGATATTGTTGTGTCCATGGGCACAGTGTACTGAAGAAGTATAAATCAATGGGTAGGAGGTATGGCTAATGGATGAAGAAGAGCCATGTTTATGACTAGGGAGGAGGAGTGCCAATAGATACAGTGGTCCTGTTCATTGGTGTGTACATCAGTGGGTGTGGGAGCGTTTCTCAGGCAGGGAGAGGGCTTACACCCAGAGCAGGAGTTAAGGAGGAGTCTGATGGCAAACCTTTGAGAAACGGTACATGCAAAATTGCACGAGTGCCATCGCTGGAGTGTCCATTGTTTGTGTAACAAGAGACATGCAGGGGAAGGACTGTGTCCATCTGCATCCATCTGCAAAGCAGTTTTACACAGCAGCATTTCTGTTCTCATTCACCATTTTATTGTATTCTCTATAAATTGCATTGTATTTACTTGTGTCATCTATTTTTTACACTTCCATTCTTTCCAGCCTCTTATCTGCTTATCCCATCCGGACTTTAATTTTCCTTGCGGCATTTTGTGGCATTCACGCTCCACACCCATACCACTTTCTGCTGAACAAACTCCGCGTTGCCATGGCGATGGGTCCATCTCCTCTGCGTATTGAGATGTTGGCGTACAGGAGCATTGCACGTCGCTACAGTGCCACGTCTCAGGAACCAATCTGGAGTACTGTGGCCCAGAACACACAACCCCCTCCATCACCCCACCCCGCCCCCATAGCACCGCGTTTCTTGAAATAACGCAGAAAGGCTATTCAGTTATTAAAAAGTACAACTGTAGCCAAATAATACCGGTATTATGGATTTCAAAATGTGCGAATGTAATTCATCAAACAAATTAGATCAATACATATTTGTGTCTTTTTTCGTGTACCTCTGTACTGTCTATGATACGCTAATGCGGTCGAGCTGTCGTTTATCGATCATAATACAAAAGCAGACTGGGTTCATTCAAATAGACAAATCAACCAGCAAATCAATGAAATGTAGAGAGTGGCATTATAAAAAGACAATAAAAGTAGCACTGACTGGAGCAATAAATGTGAGAGCATAATTGCAACAATAAGAACCATCAACCACAACCTGGCCAGTTGCCTGGTTAAGTGTTTGGTTGCCATGTCTTTAACACACACATATAACAAACAGAAAGGAAATGAATAACAGGTGTAATTGCACAATACTAAATTACACAACATTCAGCAGCCCCCACCCAGCAACAGGAATAGCTGCACGATGAGGGAAGAACACAGAAACATGCAGTGTGGACTGTGTGGCCACCTTCCCCTTCTTAATTCATCAAAATGTTCTGTCACGTTTGTTTCCAACACACATGCACACGCGCACAGACCCACACGCACACAATCACACGCCATTACCCTCTATTACACAAGTGAATAGCTTCTGAAAGTCACCCACATAGCCAGAGAGGGAACAGCCTGGGTCCTCTGGCTGGAGAGGTCAAAGGTCATAAAATGTGCTTGGTGACTTTTAGAAACCTTTTAGTTAATCACAATGAACCTAGCTGTATAAGATGCTGTTTTGACCCAATGTATTAAAATCCACCTGGTAACCCTTTAGGCTGATCAGTGAAACCTGTGTCCACTCTGTAACTTTGGGACCGTGCAGTTGAAGACACCCCTGTGGAGGCACATATGGTATAGAGGAGGAGAGAGAGGGCTAATGGGAGGAAGGCTGCAAACCCCATTCTCTAGTCATGTGTGTGTGTTTGTGTGTGCGCGCGTGCGTGCGTGCATGCGTGTGTGTGGGGGCCAGCCGTGACCTTCATGTATGGCATAAACGTGATGTGTGGATTTCACAGCTGGCCCACACACACACACACACACACACACACACACACAGTGACATTAAATCAAAACAACAAGGAAAAAAACAGGTGAACTTTATTGCTATTTTTATCTGTGAATCAGTGATGCTGATGCAGTTGGATTCCTTTGAAGTTTTAAGAGACTTTTGATGAATGATCCTAACAGGAGATAAACCCCCATCACTGGTTGTGTGCATGAACCAGACCGCTTCCTCCTGAGACTCACAGTGGCATGTTTGCGCCCCTGGAGCCGTAGCCAAAAGGTAGCTGCTTCTGTTTCAGTCCACTGTCAGAGTCACACCTCTGGACAAAGTGTTTTCACCTGATATACCACCTGTGAGTGAAATACCTCCCAGGTGGACCTGCTCACCATCTAAATGGTCCTGTGTTAAATAAAGCTGATGAAGATAATTATAGGTTCAAATAAGAACAAAATCAAGTCAAATGGACTAATGCTGTCGAATATCATGGATTTGTGTTCTCTCCACGGTTCTCATGTCACGTTTCCGGCGCCGGACACATTAGGCCTAAGGGCCGCAGCTGCAGTACAGCATCAGCCCACGTCAGGCCAGGAGAGGCTGTAATCTGACTCGCATCAGCATCTCTAAAAGCTGCTTCCTCTTCGCTTTGTCAGCAGCACTGGAAAGGTCTCTGTCGACGTCGGATGGAGCCCTGCAGCTGGGGCAAGAGACATGATTCCATAATTCCTCTTTCACAGTTCACGATATCTCCAGGCCTTGCAGTTTGCACAACTTTGAAGTGATGCTGTGATGAATCTGAGCACCAGCATCTCTTTGTTCGCTTCATCTCGGTTTGGCTTGTGTTGGGACCTCTCTGTGCTACTCTGTCACATTAATAATGCAGAGCTCACTGCAGTCCAGCACGGCACCACCGTTCCACAAATGGAGTCCCATGGGACAAGACACAGACCCCATGTTGCCGCTCGGGATCCCCTATGCGCTGCTGCCACACCGCTTCATTTAGTCTTTTTCCCTGCAGTCAAAAGCTTTGAACACAGGCGTCTAGCACTCCCTGGGAAACTTTTTGAACTTTTTGAACTGAAACAAGGAGGGAAGGGAAAGTAGGTCGCCGAATCCTCGCAACCCGGCAGCTGTGAGACACACTCAGAAAACGGTGCCGCGTGTACCTCTGTCCCCCTAGCTCCGCACAAACACACTACGGCAGCGTGGAGTACAGTGTCTCAGCCAACAGCACCAAGTGCCACACACTGTGGACTCAGTGGGACACATCATTGGCTGATACTAGTCAGGTGATCTGGGCAGATTCACTGGCGGTGTTCGCCTTGCTCTCCCTCCTTCCCTTGCTCTCCCTCCCTATCTCCCTCCCTCACTCTCTCTCTCGCTCCCTGCTTGCTGCGCCGAGGTGCTGATAGGCTCCGCCGATACGCAGGCTGTTTATCCTCCTCGTGTTTCCAGCCAGAGCAGTGGCTCTCCTGCCTCTGCTGCCCTTCCACAGGATGGACTGAACCCAAACGCCTTTCTGTAGAGATGTGAGACCGAAACACTGAGGCCGCGACCCAAGAGCAGGACTGCCGTGACCGTCGCCGCTGAGAGCACCTGACTCAAGAGATAACGCAGCATCCAGGCTGCCATGGATGCCAGGTGGCACTGCCTCTCCTCCCAGGTAGCTCTGATCATAGGCAGGGTGGTGCTTGGAGTGGGTTGGGGGTCTTTCGGGAAAAAAGAATCCAGCAGACACAGTTTCCGCATGCGGAGCAAGGCATTCGGGTAGGTGAGGTGTTCATTCATATCTCCTGCACACATCTACCTCCTTTGTTTCTGTTCTACTCACAAGACACCCGTGGTTTTCCTGCTCTGGCGCGGGTCCCACTCACAGCTCCTGTGCCGCTTGTTGCTGCTGCTTTTTCTTAGAATAAATTAGTCCTCAGGTTTCATGTAAATGGAAGGGGAGCCAACTCACACAGATGGGAGGTATCCGAACTGGGGGCCATCAAGACATGGGAGGGAGACTGCTGGCAGTGATCCTGATAAATGTGGGACTATCATGTCATCTCTTTTAGCAGGTGCCGTGGTAGTTAAGGAAGTGTCTCAAAAAAATGTGTGGTAGTGTGGCTTGACTTGGGTGCTTTAGCCTCATCTCTTCTCTGTGGCTCAACGTGTTTCTGCCCTTCTAATGCACAGTCACGATCGTAGCTATGACACCAACTTCTTGTGTTTCAATCACACTGGAATGAAAAGGGAGTACAAGCCAGTGCCCCCCGTCAGGGCTGTGGTTCTATAGACTCAGGGAGAGCGAGATGATCACAGATGTTTCACTCTGGTGTGCTAGTGTAGAGGGAATGGACTGCAAAGCAATAGGTTGTGGGTTTACTAGGTTAAAGAGCCAAAGTACACAGCTTACCTTGATTTCGGGTGTCAAAGCACAGATCCTGTAGCCAGGTGAGCTCACCTGCTAGGTAGAGCTTTTCCAACAGACACAGGCTGGCCTCAGCTTCCAAACACACACTCTCCAGGACATGAGACATTTCTTCTTTGGCTACATTGCTCCTGTCCTCGTGTCCCCTCTGCATTCAAACATGCAGTCACCCCCCCCCCCCCCCC
>UFQX01000919.1:70148-120397 GCA_900497675.1 Arapaima gigas
TTTCAAACCCCCCCCCCCCCCCCACTCAGCTCACCACTGGTCTCTGCAAAGTCAGGGTTGAAGAGGAGTTCATCTTCTAAGTAAGGATCCACAATGCCCTGCTGAGGAGCACTGGAGTCTTTCAGTTACTTTGAAAGGCTTTTATTGTCTTTGCAAATGAACTGCTTCCATATGTGGGTGCCCTTTGTTATTTTTGCATTCAGCTGTTGTGTGTGTGTGTGTGTGTGTGTGTGTGTGTGTATGTATATATATATATATATATATATTTCATGGAAACATCCCTTTGGTCTTCAGAGCAGCATCATGCAATAAAACACACTGAAATATTTATTTACATCTTTGAGGCCATTTTGGTCTCTTTTCCCACTTTCCTGGCTTGAGAAGCATGGTGCTTTGCTTTGCTTGTTTCCTTTGAGCTTTTAGTTTGGCTGCCAATCTGCTGTACCTTCAGTTCACTCTCTTTCTTATTTATTCAAGATGTATAACTCCACCCTGAATGTCAAAAAAGAGCCAAACCGTGATCTGGACATCACACTAAAAAACTTTTTAATCCCAAAGAGACTCCAGGAATCATTAGACGTGTTCATTTTAAGACCTCTGCCTGGTAAGACTGTGCGGTTGGCTGGAGGATGAGAAAAACAACACTTTCAGGAAAGATCTTTACATCATCATTATGTAGCATGTCCCTCACCTGGACGTCATACGATCCAACTCCAAAGAGATGAACAAGTAGGAAAGACTTTCAAAAGAAAAGTCAATATGTTATAATAAGGTAAAAGGCAGAAGTTTCCTCAAATAATGCGTGCTATGGTTTGTTCATGAATGAAAGCAGGTCTAGTCGTGTGAGCTGGACACAACTTAGGTCACAGGCCAGTAAGAGGTTGCGGACCGTACAGAGTATATGGGATTCTGCACAGATTACACGGCCGTAATGACTCTGCAGTCTGGTAAAAACTTACAGTCAGCTGACGACCCCCCTCGTGTTCCCCAGTAAGTCGACCCCAGCCCCTGCGGGAACATGCCCTGCTCCACTGATCTGCTCAGCAGACAGCAGCTTCACTTCAAATGGTCGACACCTCATGCACTGTAGCTCAGCCTCCACCCTGAGCTGCTTGCAGAGCAGCATTACTCCCGGGGGACAATCTCAGCTTCCAGTGTGCAAGCGCCAAGCCCTGACTGATGATCACAACGCCAATAACTGTAAAATCTGCAGCTTTCGATGAGGCCCTTGTACCGGTGGGACATCGGTCCTCTGCTGTGACACACAGGTTTCCATAATCAAACCACAGTGACCCAGGAACAGAGGTGCAAGGTGGGTGACGGACCCTTCTGTCTGGGGGTAGCAGTCACAAACTGAGGAACTGATTAACCTTTCACCCCACTGTACCCTCCACGCAGGCGTCACACAGCAACATATAATAATCAAATGTTGAGGAAGAGAGTTCATTGTGTCCAAGATTTGTACATATTGGAACAGAATGCTTTAAATCATTATAGTATGTATTATTTTATAATGATTCAGTATAAATTTAATTTCGAGTCATTTCAAGGCTGATCCATGTGTGCGATCTCCCTCCGTGTCCACAGCTAACCCCACGGTGCCAGGGGCCAAGGGCCCCCCTGGGGCCGTGGAGGTCATCCGGGAGTCCAGCAGTACCACTGGCATGGTGGTGGGCATCGTGGCAGCAGCTGCCCTCTGCATCCTCATCCTGCTCTATGCTATGTACAAGTACCGCAACCGTGATGAGGGCTCCTACCATGTGGATGAGAGCCGCAACTACATCAGCAACTCGGCAACGCAGCCCAATGGTGCCGTGGTCAAGGAAAAGCCACCAGGCAGCGTGAAGATCTCCAGCAAGAACAAGAAGAACAAGGACAAGGAGTACTATGTGTGAGAAGTGTGAACCCCCACCTCAACAAACTGTGCTGAGGGCAGGGGGCCTCTGGTGTACAGTAAAGACAAACAAAGATAAAACTTTGTTTTACTGTAAAAAGGACCGATTAGAACTTCACACACAAGCACATCTGTCTGTACAAAAAAAACATCAAAGCAACTTGAAATGAGACAGACGAACGATGTCTTGACTCGCACAAACTGAGCGTTCGAAGAGCCCTTTTACTTTCTTTTTCCCTGGGAATCAGGGAAGCCAAACTGGAAGTTGTGGGGGGGGCAGTTTTTTTCTGTGGGAGGGTTTGGGGAGGTGTGGGGGTGGGGGGGACCAGGACCAGCTATCAGTGTTTTCAATGTGTTTGTGTTGCTGGGGCATTTTCCGGACGAAACAGAAGAAGGCAGGAGTGAGTGGTGGGGGCAAGAAGGGGATCCCCAGCAGAGGGCTAGACTGAAGGACTCAGTCTCCGCACGTGACTGAAAAACCCACTGAAGTGCTCGCTGTCGTCATGGCGGTAGACGGCCGAGACGGACCTGCATACGAGCCCCGTGGAAGCCTGAGGAAAGCATCACCGGCTCCTGGTTGTCAACCGAGACTGAGTTTAAAAATAACAACACACACACAATTTTGTTGTTGGGAAAAAAAATACAGAAGCCTTAATTCTCAACCCCAATGTGAAATTTAAGGCAGTTTTTAAAACTTTATTTTGTTTTGTTTCTTTGCCAGGGACAGTAGAACAACTCCTTGCACGCGAAGTATGTTATTACATGTTTCTATCCAGTGAAACACATGTACATGTGGTACCTGGGACGTGATTCAAGTGGTGTTTTATAGCCTGTTGTATAGATGCAAATTACAGTATATCTGCGCTTAAACATTTTTATTAAAGAAAAGAGAAAAAAAGGATAAACTTATTCAGAAAAGAGAAGTAAATGTTAATTCATGTTACTGGAGCTTTTTTATGACACCATCTGCTGTGACATATTCGGTTGCTTTTTTTCCTGAGTTTCTTCCTATTAACCTTGTTTTCGCGCAGCTGCTGATTTTTAATCCATCAGTGGCACACACTAAAGGACGAGTGTGTTCCTCTCCCTCGATGCAAGACGGGGCACAACTGCTGCACACAGTGCGAAGGAGATCAGTCACTTGGTCGCGGTCTTTCTTCTCCTTCAGAAACCCAAACTAGATGTTTAAATTGATTAAATGAAAGTTCAAACCGCTGGTCTCTCTGCTGTTGCGACTACGCCATGCTGCACGTGACCCAGGAACCGGGACGACTACCACTGATGGTTGCAGAAAATGACAGCAGTCACACACTTCGCTTCGACATTTTATTTTTTTCTATCGTATTTTACTTTTATTTGTATTGTTACTTTTAACAACTTCAAAGCAAAAATTTATTATCTAAAAATAGTTTTGAGAAATTTAATGAAATAAAATATTGCCTAAGTGAATTCAAGTCTGTGGTGGAATCATTACAAAGACACCGCTCTTATTTTTGGGCAACAATGTCACAAAGTTGTATTAAAAGCCATTTTCGGTGGTTATGGTGGGATGTGAGCCGCATCTGTTCATTAAATCGTCCCTCTCAACACTCAATACGGATGTCACAGCCCCACCCCCACTTCCCCCTTGCTCTGCCCAGTCCAGTCCTCTTCTGTTCCTTCCATGTCCCTTGTATTACAAGATGGGAATTATTCTGAGATTTGCTTTGCCCACAGTGCCCTGCCTTTTTCTGTCAGCTGAACGTGGAGCAAATTAAGGCCCAAACCTCAAACTCCTTCTCTGTGTCAGGCTGATCCTTCTTCCAAGCTGTCTTGTAGACACGGAGCAGGGGAGGGACATTCTTAATGGAAATGGTACAGTATAAATATGTGACTGCTCCCTAGGCCCGCTGGACATGCAACAAAGATGACACATATAAAGTCTGACAGAGCGCTGCAGTCCTGTAGATGCTGGAGCACAGCCCCATGACCTCCGAGCTTTTGAAAACCTGATTGTCAAGCACTACAAGATCAAATTCCTCTATAGTCCATTCCAAGGTTCCCCATCCCCTCCTTACTTAAGACAATAATTGTTGCTGCAGTTCAGGGGTCCACACTTGTCTTTCAATGCAAAAAAAGAAATGAAAAACATTGTGTTTGAACAGTGATTTCATTGTGTGTCTGTCTTACTAAGTTTATAAGCACACTAGAGATCCTCATAGCTACGCCACTGAACAGACATCTGAAGAGCGTTCTCACTTATGATGTGAACAACACAGTAACATGGATACAACCAGCTTGGCTGCTTCCCATGTTTCTCCTCCATTTTATACTCCACATTTTCTCAGCTGAAGGATGTTGTGTTCTCCTTATAAGAATAAGAGAAGATGGAGCACAGACAAGGAGAGAGAGGTGAATATCATCTACTTTCGACTTATTTTTACACTTTTCTTCCCACTCACTCATGAACACATGAATATTTACCAGGCTTTGCATTTCAATACCTGCGAGGCACTCCGTCCTCCCTGAAATTCGAGATTCATGCGATGGCATTACTTCCTGCTTTGCCTGCTTCAGAGCTGCGTCTGCTTTATGAAGGTAGAGACTGCCTGCCCTGCCTACAGACCGCTCTGATGTTTCATCTCATTGTTCCTTCTGCTTCTGCTTACAGATCAAGAAAGAATAGTTGAACCCTGACAGATAATGGACAGACTAGAGAATCGTGCTGTTAGAGCACATTACCAGTGATGCCCATGATGTTAGTGTGGATGTGCTCAAAGGTCTTAACTGCACCTCCCTTCACTGTGGTGCTGAATGCCATCAGGTTACCAGAATTTCTGGAAGATTAAAAAAACCTGGAGGTTCACAAGCTGGTTCTCCCATTCACCCAGTTTCTGAAGCAGCTGCTTTAACCGGACATCTGACCAAAGAGTTATAGGTTCAAGTCCATAAATATGTTGTCATATTCTTCACTCAGGGGAAGTGATAAATCTAACATGAATCACATTCTCCAGCAGTTTGTATGAAATTTGTAGAGCTGAGTCTCTCTGTTGCCTTCACAAGCGATGTGTTCATGACATAAAGCAAGGCTGCAGTGATATCATTCTCCTGTTGCTCAGATGATAAATAACTTAACAGCAGCAGCTCATTACAGGGTTATTAAGGTTTGAGGTTTTATTCATGAGGGCCCATGCTTTGCAAGCCTTTTTCAAATAATTTATTTATTGCTGTTTCATCACGTGTTCATAATCAAACCTTCATTACCATTTTTGAGAAGAATGGTAGGAAATAATTTCATTTTTCCTTCAGGAAACAGTTTTCTTATAAAAGCTTGCAGCCTCTGGATGCAGAGTGCTCCTGCAAATCACAGTTTATAAGATGTTTTCCAGTCGGCTCTCCTTCACGCTGCCGGATATTTCAGTGTTCAGCATTTTGCTTTTAGAAACTTGCTGAATGATTCAACAGCAGGATTTCTGTCAGTGAAGTCCAGGTATTTTACCATCACGCTCCCCGCTGCTCTGCAGCAGATGCGCATCTTGTGAAGATATTTTCAGAAATGGTTGGCTGAGGGAAGAAGGATGCGGTTCATTTATCCGAGATCTTCAGTCGAGTTCATCTGTCTGAGATCTTACGGGAATTAAAGAAAAGACTGCTGTAAAAAGGATTTCTTTTACAGAGAATGAAAGTAGAAGAAACATAATAGTGGCAATTAAACCCAAAGAAGGAGAAAAACTGAATAACGGCAACAAACGGACATGGCGGAGACTAGCCACGCCATTGCGACATCAACCCCTACAGTTCTGTTTAATGCTGTTACACAGACTTTGGCAAAAACACAGGCGTCACTGATCAACTAAGTGTCCAATATGGAAGGGGCTGCAAAAGAACACAAATTCTGCCTTCTTACACTACAAAAAGTGGGCGGACCTTGCAGCAGAACATACATACACACCTCTTCTGTGGCCAGACAACCCACCTGGCATCGCGAAAAACAAGAGAAAGGTAACCCCACAGATTTTGCCGCTGGCTTCCTTCCAAAGCTGCCAGGTGCAGAGAACTTTAACAAACCAGCCCAAATTGATAGGGGGCACAGGGCTCTGCGACAGCAAGAAGGGCCGCCCACGGGCGACAATCACACGACTCCACCATTACCAGGTGAAGGAGCCAATGCCTGGTGAGACAGAAGACCTTGCAGTACAACTGCACACAAAGTGAGGTGTGGATTCCATTTCCCACCAAGTTCACAGTGCCCATCGTGGAAGAGGACCTCAAGACACTCGACACACCTGACAAAGCTGAGGCGTACCTGGCCAGGGCTGTGGAAAACTGGCCAGTGTGATAAACAAGGGACCATTAACATGAGGAACCAACTAATGCCACTTAAACCAGGTTTTATTTTTATACTATCTTATTTTTTATTTTAGTATCATTCAAATGGATGGGAACGGAGTGAGTTTCGTGTTTTAAGCGTGGATCACTGAGGGTGACGGGGCTTCGATGGTGAGCGCTGCTACAACGTGACTGTGTTTAAGGGCACGTCCCAGCCAAGCGTGCGCTGCGCCGGGGTGCGACAAAGGAAGGTGGGGGGGATACAGTACACAGTTATTCGAGAGTTGTTCTGTCTCAATGTTTTGCAAAGACTTTGTTACTGTAAACCGTTTCTGGATGTCAGAGGTGTTAAAGTTCTCTTGTGTGGGTGTAGACAGTGTACAGTTTGACACGAGCACACAGTGACAGCTGAATCAGGATGCGACACTGGAATGTGCACGGGGGTGAATAATCTGGCAAAAGGGTTTTTACATGCCAAAATAACATTTTTCCAAGAAACCCATGTTAAACAGACAAGAGAGGTTAATCTTAAACATTTGTGGGCAGCTCAGGTGTTTCAGTCTAACTTTACAACCAGACTAGGTGAGTTGCCATTATAGTGAAGCTTACACCCTTTGTACATCCATGCATGGTATTGTAATGCTGTATCTTTTATAATCTTCCCAACTTTTGGTAAATAGTGGGATTTAAGTATGTAAAGGTAAAGAGACATAGGTTGGTTTTATTATTATTATTGCTTGTATTCCTTTAAATTTAGTATTAACATGTTTTCATGTAGCTATTTTAACTACAGTACGTTGTGTAAAGTGCTCATGCTCAGTTTATTTCACCTTTTGCTTTCTGTAGGGGGTGGTTCTTATATTGTTCAGTATATGTTTGAGTCTTTCTTCTGAATATTAAAATATAGTGTTTAAGGTGCTGTAAAAGCATAAATTTTAAAACGTCAGAAGTAGTATTGGATAAAAGCATCAGAAACCTTGAAAGTAATCTAATCTGTGTAATTGGAACAGGTATTATTTCACCCCTCGGCAGCTTGGGAGATGAACCTGGACTGGACTTGTACTATTCTGTGGGACCTTCGGTTTCCACAACACGTTTATTACACACTGTGCCTTTTCAAACATTTGGAGAAGCTGTCGTGGCAAAGCCCTGGTGTTTGCTGATCCAAAAACACACAGTGGCTCCTCTCTCTGTGTCTTTCTTTCTCCTTATCGAAGCAAACAGGCACCACCTTGCCGAGCCTCTGGGTTGAGATCAACACAGCTGACTTGCTTACAGCACCAGCTCACATCCCATTACTTCTTCTCGAATGTAAATTCCTATTCAGATTTGAAGCCCCTCTTTTGCATGATAAGGTGACTCGTGCTGAAAAAGCTGACAGGGAAAAAGAAGGAAAAAACCTGAGAAGAATGACATAAAAACACTAAACCATAGAGATGAAAGAGAAGCAAGTTCTCATGTCAAGTCCAACAAGCAACCAGTAGATGATGGTCTTAAACACCTAAAGCATCTTTGCAGAACAACATCTTTCTGGGTACTTTGTTCCCATCTCTTCATGAAACGGACATTAGCAGGTGAAGTAGAAGCAATGGACAGTACAGCAGTCCTGAGCAACAACTTTCTAACCCAAGCTCCCTGTTCAACTCCCAACGAGGAGAAAGTATTTGATCATTTTTAAATATGTGATGTGTCTTCTATACTTTTTACTATGTCTCCAATCTTCAGTTCCATCCTGTGATTGACACTACCACAAGAGATCATGGAAGCCCTCATGGCTGAGGAACCACTCTGCTGACTTTAAAAAAATCTTTGTTTCAAGTCTGAGGGGTGATCCTGTGGGTTCCTTGCCTGGAGGAACACTTTTAACCTGAACTGCACCAGTAAAATTCCATAAACTGTCAACAGTTTATGCTGCTGCTTTGGAAAGCCCGTCATCGGTGCAAATAAATCATTTAGAAGGCACTAGCAGGTTGAAGTTGAGATGAACTGAGAAAGTAAATGATTTAAAAAGAAGCAGCAGTTTGAACCCTGATGAGATGGCGGCAGTGGGGGTGATATGAAGCATCATACTGATTCTCCTGTATCATTTGCACACACTGACGTGAGTGCGCTGGGGATGGTGGAAAAGAACCTCTTTCCAGGGCATCAAGCACTAAGAACACCGCGTCTGGACATCTCTCATGCATCAGCATGTTCAGTCCCACTGTGAAGCTTGGCACTCTGGGATCTGCTCTTGGGGAAGAAAACCAATCTGCTACTCACCAACATCTCCATTCAATACATCACTTTATTATGTTTTTGCTTCACGCATCACTCTTGGTAACAGCATTTGCCGAGTGAATAAAGTTCCACTTCCTTTACTTTTAATGTGCCATATCTTTTGGGGGTTATGTTTGTTTCTTCAGATAGGATGAAACACACATTTGTAACTTGGCTGATGTGTCCAACACCAAGCTGCTGTCAGTAAACTATCTTCAGGCCATGGTCCCTCCGCTGAGTCTCCAGCTCTCACAATCCCCAGGTAACAGATTTTTGCATTGACTTAAGTTATTCATTATTGAAAATTTTTGCCCATAGTTCACCTTCTCTGCATGATTTATTGCTTGGTGGGTAAACTGGCAAAAGGTGGGCAGATTCTCTAAAGACAGAGTTTTCTTGAGTTCCATCATGCTGACCTGCATTGATGGAGGAGTTCTTGCTTTCCGAGCTGGATGATTCCCTTCATCTCCTGTGTGGACAGTGTGTTCTTTGACATTTTGTGGCCCACACCCACACAGTTGATCCAATACACTCAAATACTCCCCAGCTCTAATGTGTGTTTTATCCAGGGTAACCACAACATGAAGTGAGCATGTGATCAGTACCTGCAGGTTTCAGTCCAAGGCACCTGAATGACCAACGCAGAACCACTTAGTTCTGGTGGGACTCCACTAGTACAGTTCATCCTCGGTTTCCTGCATTATATGGGGGAAGGAGGTATCTGGATATTGCGAAAATCAGTAAAATTGAAAATGATAGACGGTATATCACTGTACCAGTGTAAGGTGGGCAAGCTGAATGGGCCACCTGAAACTGCTTCTGACCAAAAAACAGCAGCTCTATGCGGGGTGATCAACTTCTACCACCTGCTGATGGATCCATCAGACTAGGAACAGCTGTGTATGAGTCAGACCTTTTCACACACCAAATGACACCGCACTCAGAAATGCATACACACACTTTACATAATCCCTGAGCAAAACGATGAGTCAGCATTGTGGCTTAGTGGAATTTGGCTGCGGGGGGGGGGGGGGGGNGGGGGGGGGGGGGGGGGGGGGGGGGGGGGGGGGGGGGGGGGGGGGGGGGGGGGGGGGGGGGGGGGGGGGGGGGGGGGGGGGGGGCTGCTGTAGACTGTGTGCACACATTTGCGTCATGGCTGCACTTCTGCTGTACAGTTAATTCATTCTGCTCTCGGTTCTTTTGACAGTGACATCAAAAGTTGAGTGTTTAGATACAACAGCATCATCCCTGTTTGGCTTTTCGAATGGAAGTAGCTTATAAGCATCCTGCTGCAGGCAAACATGATATCTGCCACTTCCCTGGAAGAGGATGATGTTCTATGTGTGGGTTTTTACAGCTCAAAGAGCTGTCCTTGCACTCACTCTTGCAGCAAAACACATCTTGCATGTCAGTAACATGTCACAACTACTTTTCTGTGTCTTGTGGTTTGAGTACTTTGAAGATGTGTATTTTTTTTTTTACCAGAGTACATTGCTTTTTTATTTATGCAGCAGATGTTTATCTCAGACTTCCTTAGTAGGTGGTATAGTTAGAGAAAGTAATGGGATTCTTGCAAATGTTCAGTTAGTTACTCTTTATGAGAGAGATATTTCCCTGTATTACTGGGAAGATATTGCCAGGTATTTTTTTGGTCATCAAATCCACCAGCTGATGAAGAATGAAGTTTTTTTTAATCTCCTGGAAGAAATGGAGAAGAGAGCCTGCTGTGCCTCTAAATCTGTGGTTGAGAACTTTCTTGGCAACACCTAGGCTTCGAACTTTGTCTGACTTGCAGAAACTTTGCTCCTGGCACATCATGATATGGGATATGACATGTCCCTCAAACAGCACTTCTTGCATTTGCATCATTGACTTCTTTCTTGATAATGTTGGTGCTGCGAGTGTCGAAAATGGAAAGCAGTCCCATCAAGAGATGCTAAAAATGGAGAAGCATTACCACAGCTAATGGAATCCACACATACTGGCCGACTGCTGCGCTTCAACCACAGGAGAACTGTAAACATAAGATCTAATGCAGTTTGAGGTGTCTGGTCTTGTATGCAGTATTACATGGACTATGGACTATGTTATAAGCTGTGAATTTAAAATATTGCAAATATTTCGACAACCAGAGCCAACCCAAGACTTTCATTGTCATTTTTGTTCGCCTCACATCACAATTGTTTCAGAAATACAGATTTTCAGTGAGGAAGCAAAACACAAGTTGAACTTTGTTGCCCAGTATAATGTTCTAGTTCCTTTTCCCAGCTCAACTTCTGACACAATTATTAAATTGCTTTTTAATGTACAAAGTGCATAAAGATACTAACATGCACCTCTGAAGCGATCAACTGACTGTTTCTCACAAAAACATCTTTAATGCCCAAGATGAGTCACACCTCAGTGTTATACTTCAGTCCTCTCTGACAGCTGACTTTACAGGACAGGGTAATCTGTCACAGTCCCATTGCAGCGAGAAGCAAGTTTTTAGGATATCCCTTTAAATCCAGCCGGTCCCAAACCTGGGGCCCATGCATCCTAAAAGGTTTTGTGAAGGTTCAGTGGGGGTTCCTGATATGTATCAGATGCAAATTACAAGGACAGTGGGGGAAGTGACTAGACAGAGCTGCCATTTCAGCAGAAATCCATCCTAGGTAGAGTTCACTGGCACCAGGTACTCTTCCTGGAAGGAGGTGAGGAACGTGGATGGCACCCTGCCTTCCTCAGCACTGTCCCTGTGTCTCCCCCAGCAAAGGAGGCAGGGCCATCTGAGACACAGGCCCGTTCCTCCTTCAGCTGCTAATAGCATCGGCTGGGCCGAGATGGTAGATATTCACATGTCCTTGCTTTGTAGTGGTTCCCAGTGATGTCCACTTGACCATTTTCTGCTGAATTTCTCTGTTAGAACTGACAACTGACAGCCTCAAGGCTTAAGTGTGAGGTTCCGTGAGCAGCGTTCCATCTTCCCTGGAAGCTCTCCCCCTGTGGCCATTGAGTCAGCCCTTATTCACAGTTGAACACGGCAGCTTGTGGATGTAGCAGATACAGAGCATTCTTCCACAGCACTAGGCAGTGTGGTTTCTGGGCTGCACCACTGCAGGTTTTCCAGTGGCCAATAAGCCCCCCAGTGCAGAGTTGCTATGGTTTCAGTGAAGTGTCTCAGAACAGCAAGAGGAGAGGAGGTGGAACTGATGCAAAGTTGCTCTGACGACGAGCAGATGGTCCAGATGAATCGATGGGTGAGTCTGGGCTGCGTGTTTTCGACGAGAAGTCCTGTCACCTCGCATCTCATTGTTATTCTCACTCCCAGGTGGTGATGGGATTTACAGTGACCCGGACCCTCAGGCGGCGACAAGCCCCGTTTAACGCAGCAGCGCACCGATGTCCCTTTCCCGTCAAACGTCCCAAAGGGACCGAAATGGCATTTTATACATTAGCTGTCGGGATGCCTTTATCCTGGATGACATCTGCAGCTAACACTTATACACATTTATTCTGTACAACATACTGTTAATCATCCTCTTCCCAGTGATCACTACTTATTATTAATCTCCTTAGTAGTCATTTTGAAGCATCACCCAGCAGAACATGCTAATTCAGACGCACATGCATCACAGCCCTGCTGTAACATGACGGTGCTTAGCATTCTCATGCCGTCTACAGTGAAGCGTATGCCGGGGTGCCGAAACCATCCCTTTCCGCTGACGGGATAAAAGGGATTGCCTTTGATTGACTCTTAGACGCAGTCTCTTTCACTCTGGTTGAGCGTAGACCGATTGCATCTGGATCGGATACATATTAAACGGAAGGAACGTCTCCGAAATCGCTTTCTTTTATTGGGAACTGTCGTGTACAGCGGGCAAAAATCAGGTCTGCTGAGTGATGACCAACGCAGTTATGTACGGTTATAGTCATTCCGTGCAGACGGGCCCTTTTAATCTTGTCCGTCTAACAACAGGCAAAACCAAACGTCACCTTTGATTAAACGCCGCCCAAGGTCGATTTGTCAGCGCAGTAACGAAATGCAGCCGTTGTAACAAAAGTGGGAAAAAATTATTGGAAAAAAAAATGGAAGAAATCCTCGGTGCTGCACTCCACCACAAAAAACTCAAGGTGAATATTTGTGAATGTTTCCAGGCTTGTGGTCAGTGTATTCCCTTTAAATGTCCATTTATACATATACATATACACACACACACACACACACACACACACAGTATATATATTTTTTTTCTCTCTCTCTCTGACTTAGCAATGCTGCTCTGAGAGAAAAGAGAGAAAAATCTGTTTTCAGTGAACACACACTGAAACTGAACTAGGTGAACCCAGAAGCCCTGAGTAAAGCAGGGTAAAGCATGGATGAGGCACAGGTAAATCACAGGACACATCATGCACACACTAGGGGTGTGCGAAAGAAAACTTCATGCACTGTAGGTCCCTGTGTGGGATTTGAGTTCGCTAACACTTGGTGACCAGTCCTGTCCCTTTACTCTTGTACACCATGCTGTCCTTGTTTAGCTGCTGTTCTGTCTTAGTGGCATCTACCTTTCTAGATGTCATGTCTGACATCTCATCACCAATAGCACAGATCTGACTCAATGGAGCTGCTGACATGGACCATATCAGTGTGTCACCGTCATGTCAACCCAATGCTCAGCTCTGCCGATTTCCTCATATCTCCATTTACTCAGTGACCGTTGCTTCACTTTAGTGCTCGTGTGTGTCACTCTGGATGGGAGAGTCTGCATAATGAATAAATATGATGCAAATAAGGCAGGATATGAAATTTTCATGAGCGAATGCAATGCCACAGCTGAGTCGATGCCCCGGGGCGAAGCGACATCTGGTAGCAGAAGACCAAGTGAACGGAGAAGCAAGGAATGCACTGAAGGAGAAGAGAACACCTCACTGGCTGTGAGAGAAGAAATGGGTGTTTGAAAGAGGGATCTGGTGCTCCCACTGGTTTGTGGTGGGCATGTGGGCAGGAGCAGTGGGCAGTCAAGAACCAATAGTCCTCTAATAACAACTGACTTAAAGCATTCTTACAGGGGCTAGAAAACACAGTAAAATTGTGATTTTCAGGAAGAACTTGATCACCAGTCCATATTGGCCCAGACAGACAGACAGACAGACAGACAGACAGACCAGTCTATATTGGCCCAGACAGACAGACAGACAGACAGACAGACAGACCAGTCCATATTGGTCCAGACAGACAGACAGACAGACAGACAGACCAGTCCATATTGGCCCAGACAGACAGACAGACAGACAGACCAGTCCATATTGGCCCAGACAGACAGACAGACAGACAGACCAGTCCATATTGGTCCAGACAGACAGACAGACAGACAGACTGATTGATTGACTGACAGTGATGTACATAGAATGTCAGTGTTGAAATCCCTTCTTTATCAGATCAGTTTTTTTAAATATTTTGTTTAGTGTTATGCAAGTAAATCACTTCAAATAGTAAAATAAAATGATTTATTTAACAATTCTTGCTAACCCCCCCCCCCCCCTCCCGATTTTTGTTTTTTACATCTGAAAAATGGATTTTAAAATATTATTGTGATACACTGGACTGTCTGGTTATTCCAATATGTGGCCACCTGAGATCCATTCTTGCCCAAATGAACTGTCAAGGTGAGCAGGCAGGAGAGCAGCCCCTCCTGGTCATGAATGACGCAGTTCTGCAAATGTGATTAGGATGTCCTGAGCGGGTCTGATGATACAGAGGTAATTCTCGAAGCAGCCACCAAACTGAAGGAGGAGCATTAGAGAAGGATACCACATTATTGTCCTTAAACTTTAACTAGACAACAGGAAGGAGGAAGAAGATGACATATGGTTACTGTTAAGGATAAGAAGAGTAGACATAACTAAGCAAGTGCGGGGGGAAGTGATGCACTGAAATCTCTGGAGGCTTCAGGGAGAAAAACAGAGCAGTGATTCCAGTGATGGCAGAGCATATTGTAATGGAAAAATCACAGACTTGGATGAAGATGGCAGATAATGGAGAGTGTGCTTCATCACCATAGTCCTGCAAGGTTGAAGGACACACATTTGTAATGTTATAAGCACCTGCTGTAGTTGAGAACCCGGATGTGTGACTGTGAGGTTATAGGGTCAAGTTGCAGTGAGGGCTGAGTAGTGAAACCTTTGAACAAGGCATTTTAAAGACTGTCACTAAATAACAAGTGATATAAATATAGTATAAAGTACTGAACTGTGAACTTCACAAGCTGGTTTGGATTTAATTGTCTGCCAAGCAAGTCAGTAATGCTGTGTAAATCTTAGACCCTTTGATGAAGTAACACAGGGTTTATCCAAGAGATTTAAGGGGTTTGGAAGATGTAAGGAGCCATGGTAAAGTCTGGCGCTCCTCTCACTGGTAGAGCAACTCTCCCTAGGCTGCTCCTGTCCAGACTCATCTCCCATCCTTCTGACAGCTGCCTGTGACTCACAGACCATCCTGAGCTGTGGTGGAGACCCATTCAGGCATCTAATGTGTCCCTGACCCTGGATGGAAATTTTGCGGAAGCAGTGGCTGCGATCCAGGCCTTCAGCTTCTGGAAGGTAGGGAGTCTTCCTCTCCCAGTTAGCCTAGAGGAGAGATCAGGCTACACACACAAACACACACACACACACACACACACACACACACACACACACACACACACACACGGGCAAACGCCACTCGTTGGACAATTTATTAGGTACACCAGGCTAGAAGACTGTGTTTGACTTTTACTAGTGTGAGAAATGTTTTCTGTGCACGCATTAGGCTTTTTAGAACCAGCTGAACATTGTTTAAGTAGCACAAACTTCCAAAACATTGTTGCTGGCCAGGGGCATCCCTTCATAGTCAGCGTAGCCTTTCTCAAACTGAGCCGCAGAAAATGTATGAAGCTGGCAAGCCAGCATAGATCAAGAATCCTCTGAACCGTGTACAGCACTTTGTTCCTGAATTCATAGTATTCTGGAGGCAAAAGAGGCTCCCACCCAGTACTTGATAGGTGTACCTAACCAAGTGACCAGGTGAGTGCAGGCTGCATGCGAAGGAGGAAGGACCTAGCAGAGCTTAAATCATGGCCCACATTGCTGAGACTAATTGATGCTTTTGGCAAACGTTTCCATGACCCTGTGCTATCATGTGGAGGGGTCATATATGTTTAAAACATATTTCTGCAAACTGATAATGAGATGAAAGGGTGATGCAACGGGCTGCATCGACAAGATCCCCCACCCACCCCTTCTGCTTTACCTTGGATTAAATTATGACTTTTTTTACATGTCCTTCTCCTCGGTGTGAGTGAAGCGTTACGATTTGGAACTAATTTCTCACTGCCAGCGATGCCATAAAATGAGATTGATTACGGCAGCCGCTGTCAGGGTTTGAGTATCACCCCAGGGTGAGACAATCTCTTTGGCTCGACACACTGAATGAATCAATGCACCGTTTGCTGTTATTACCCAGTGCTGATTAGTCTTACTCGGGCCAAAGAAAACAAGATTAAATGGATATCGGATTTACCACGATTGGAAAATGGTGATCCCCGCCTTCAGTGATGACTGATTGGAGACTTTGCTTTTTATTTTATTTTCATTGTACACATGGACTACTGTTCAGCCCAACTGAAGTCCTGTTGTGCCAGTGTTCACTGAGATGGGTGCCATTTCCCCCTGGGATATGAAGCACATCACCTGTCGCACGAAGCTCTGCTTCTTGACATCATGGCACTCTTTTCACTAGTCTGCGCAAACCTTCTGCTCCCATCAGGAATGGTGTGAATATTTAGCAGGTTGCTGCATGCGTCCTTTTTAATTTAGTGACTGAGGAGGATTTTCGAGCCGATAGCGTTCATCGAGAATTCGGACTGCTTTGCATTCCCTGAACAAACACGCAGCCAATTACTGGGAAGGAATAGAACAACAGTCATAATTAAACATTTTACTGGTCAGTTAATTTGATCAACTAAGCAATTTTCCAGCGAGATGAAGGCAACCTTCTGGGGCACTCCTGGGGCCTGATGGCCAGGTTTCAGCAGGAGGCTGGACGTCGTGATCTCAGACATCAGTTACAAACAGACGAATGACTAACATGATGCTCAGATTCTCTTCACACAAGGAAAGACGTTGAACAGGTAGATGAGCACGGCACACACTCCTGTTTCATGACATCGTGCACTCCTCCTCAATGACATCTCACACTCCTGTTTCATGACATTACACACGGCTGATCACTGATTTCACACTAGTCAGTGTTTAAAACAGGAAGGTATCGTATTCAGTCAGAAGTCGAGGACTGTTGCCATGGAAATGGTGCCTGCCAATCACCCATCTCACCAATCCTGTCTCAGTGGTGGTTGCCATAATGTTGCTGAGACACTTACCCTGCTACAAGTCTCTGTAGCACTCCAAAGACTCTGTAGCAGAACAAAAGAGCTCTTATTCTACCTGAAACCAGGAGCGAGAGCGTCAGTTGCACTCTTGCACCTGGGCACTTTACACTCTTTGGTGCGTCAAGAAACAGAACACACCATGTTTCCCAGAAGTGCAGTAAAGTCAACTCAACTGAATAACAAAGCAAGGAAAAGATGGAGCCTTAAAGCTACCAAGGAAGCAGAACTTTGTAAACTGAAGTGTTCTGAGCCAATGGTGCCACTGTGTCCATTCTGGAACAAAGTTTAGTCTTTTTTACCCAGTAACCAAAGTAAACAGACCCAATAGAGGTAGACATCCTTTATCCCAGGAGAACCATAGAGATGCGAGTCCCCCACCGCTCTGTTATATCAGAAACCCTAGAACAGACCTGCGTTTGCCAGCTAACAAGATGCAAAGTGGCTGGTTTCACACAAACTGAACAACCATCAGTAATTCAGCTCAGTCTCATAAGTCCAGGCTGCAGACTTTTACACTGCAGTCGCAGTAATGCCTGGAAACACACCACAGGTTCCACAGAAGGTCACACTGCAGCACTTGGTTACTTGCTAGGTAGTGGGAATGAAGAAAAATTGTATTTTATTAATATTCAGTCTGCCGAAAAAATAAGAAACACTAATAATGACGATGATAATAACTATGAGAGGGCAGTCAAGCAGAAAGAGAGGCTTTACTGCAGCTTTACTACATGTGATTTCATCAGAAACAGGTACAAGAGAAGGAACCTTTGGGGGACACCACTCTGCCTTTGCTCTCTCATCTGAGACTCTTTATCTGCGGCATCGTGTTGTTACATATCTGTTCACACTGCTTCCTCTTGAAAGGAGGAGCACCGATGTTTATCAGCAAGTGGGATAGATCTCGCCCGCAGCCTTAACGCCGACCGCTTCTCACCTTCCCGCTCATTTACAGTAATCCGCTTTGCTTTTGTACCAAAATTGGATTTGTGACTTTGCTCCTGACCTGGAAGGCGGGGGATGAATTAGTGCCACCGTGAAATCGCATCTTTATTTTTCATTCCTGAAAAAAAAGGTGAAGTCCTCTAATTTTACTAGGTGGCCAAAACAAAACACCACTTTCTGAGCTGCAGAGGGAGAAAAGAAGTGCTGCAGTCTCGTTTTCAGAGTAAGAAATGTGGTATTTATTTGTGGTATAGAGTGTAAATGATTGTGCTGAATCCACTACGAGGAGTAGAACACACACTAGAGGCCATGGTGAGAGCAGGCATGAACATCCACCCACTGTTAACCCTAAGATCACTCTGCTTGTCAACGTTCCAGACAATGTGTGTTGTGTCACAGTGGAACTCGCCACACTAAACGAGACTTCCACACAGAGCAGACTGAACCAAAACCACCGCAGCCCTGTTCCTACAGCTCTGCAATGGGTGTGAAACTGTTCCCATAGTAACGTCTCGCTGCTGATGCTTGTGATGGGTAAAACATGTCGACTCGCCTGGGTCTCTGCTGGTGGGCCGGCAGGTTGTAGGCGGCATCCTGCTCCTACAGGGATCATTAGTGCTCATCTTTGACCTTGTCACCCTGAGGTGGCCATGTGGAGACTCACTGGATCCTCTACAAAAGCATACTCTTCTCCTTCCACCTTCTCTGGAAGCATCCACATGGGTCATGTATATTGTTTAGGCCTGAACTGAATTGAATTCAATACATTTTTTGCTTAAGGTCTGATTTTCAGCTTAATCACTTTTTTACCACTTTTGTTAGGTTTGTGGTTCATTTTTTTTTGTAACAATGACATATTAACGACTATCGCAATGTTACCATGTTCTGTGATTTTCTTTTTTTTAAATTTTCTTCGTCCTAACATTCTGTGGATCAAAAAGAGACCAAAGCAAACCAAGACACATAGAGCAGTCCCAGGAACAACATGGTGGTTGTGTGGTTCTGCAGCTGTTCATTGTGCTTTCACTTTCTTAGAGCCTTGGGGAAGTGGGATATTCTACAGTAGAAGCAGTAGGCGGTTGCCATGGGTTACCTGGACTCGGTAGTCCAGTGGGTCAGGAACTGTTTCTCAGCAACTCAGATCTCTAAAACTGCTGATTTCAGACATTAAATCATATGTTCATTCACTCACTGTTATCGTGAGCTCAGCAGCATCTTCTAAACATCACGGTAATTGTGTGTGCTTTAGTCTTTGTCAGTGAAGGTTCAGTTAACAGCTGAGGTCAGCCTTCAGAGGGTCAACTCTATTGTTTCCTGAATGAAACCTAGCGAAACCTGTTTAAAAAGAAGGTATAGAGACATATACACTCACTCACTTTCATTCACTTTTTGTCTTTGTCAGGGTGGCAGTGGTCTGGGGCCTATCCTGGAATCACTGGGTGCTAGGCTATGAAACAACCCCCAGATGGCATGTCAGTCCATCGCAGGGTGGCCACAGATGCAAAAATTCCTAGACACATTCATGCACACAGTCATACACTGTGGGCGATCAGAGTGACCAATTAACCCGAAACACATGTCTTTGGACTGTGGGAGGGTTTATCTGGAAACTCATACAGACACAGGGAGACCATGTAAACTCGACACTGATTGAGCTGGACTGGAACCCACAGCTAAACAGCCCAGGAACTGTGGAGCCACATCACTGCCTGCTGTGCCAACACTTGCTGCCCGATGTGTACATATGAAATAATTTATTCATTAACATTTATTAATGACATATTTTTCATATATTAAAACATGGTGCTAGAAGAGCATCGAGGAAGACACAGCTAAAAACAGCTGAAGGTCCACATCACACACAGCACCAACAAACTTGGACAACTCTGTGTAAACTCACATGTTCTCTCATTCATGTTGAGAGTTTCCCGCAGTTCCTCTCAGGCCCCACCCCAATGGACCAACCCCACTGTAATGGAAGAGGCCCGGGGGGGGGGGGGGGGGGGGGGGGGGCATGATGGNGGGGGGGGGGGGGGGGGGGGGGGGGGGGGGGGGTGGGGGGGGGGGGGGGGGGGGGGGGGGGGAGGAGCTGAGTGTCGTCTGACTCAAACAGCAGAGAAGAGGAGGAGAGAGAAGAAGAAGGTGAGAAATGGAGGGAGGAGATGAGGAGGAAGGAGCTGTGATGACAGATGGAGTGGGATGGAGAACTGGGGCCAGAGAAAAGTGTGTGTGTGTGTGTGTGTGTGTGTGTGTGTGAGAGAGAGAGAGGAGATGGTTAGACAGGGAATCACAGTCTCACAGGTCAAACCAGAGGCCAGTAGGTGGTTCTGTCTTTAGCTGTTCAACTTTCTGATCTCCAGCTGTCATCAAGAGGCCCATTAGTCCCAGGAACACACAGTGAAACCACCGAAGGTAAAGCTGTCAGCACAGCAACAAGGGCTTCCCCACTCGTGTCCCTCAGCCACTGTCCAGAGATTTTTGTAAAATGTTCCACCCCCAGCAGGTGGTCTAGCTTACGTAAATTTCTCCAAAAAACCTTTTTAATTTGATGGATTTTTACTGAGATTTTAGCCTGCAACCATTCATTCAGAAGTTCAGGAGCTTCACGACAACCCAACCTGCTGCATTGCTTCGATAATGAAGGAAGATTGCTGAGCTCCAGCACCACCTCACCTGGCAGAAAACAACAGCGTGGGAAATGTTTTCTCATCTTTCTTCCAGCATCAGAAAAGCTCCATTAATCAGTGTGACACACTGGTATGATTTCAGTGAAACACGCACAACAACAGACACACACACACACACACACACACAGTATGTTACCCTGCAAGGAGGTGCTGAGCCTCATTTGAAGGCCTGCAGAGAAAACCCCAGGGGGATGTATAATGGATGTGTGCTGCTGGTCCAACCACACGGAGAAGGGAGGGTTGGATCTCAGCGTCATGTGCCAGGTCTGCGTTCCTGTCCCCCAGCTGATATCAACTGCAGTCTGGAGTAAAGAGGCAATCAGAAATCGATGCCGCTGCTTGTTTCCTCGCAAAGTGAAGGTTTGGCCGCCTAATGTGGCCATTGATCAGCTGTGATCGCCTGACAGCCCCCCCCCCCCACTTGTTCATCAGATCAGGCTACGTTTGTTGTGTTTTTTGTGTGTGGGTCACCTAGCCCTACACTGCTGTGCTGTGGTTGTCTTGCTGAAAATGAGCCCTTTTGTTTGAAATCTTTACTATCTGGACGGCTCTTAGAGTCAGGACCTTATTGAGATTTCCATTTGGCTCCCCTGCTGTCGTTTCGCTCACGAACAGGGATGACTGCAGTTCCTCTTTGCAGTTTATTACATATTTGTTCAAGCTTCCAACACGAGAGCGATCACTGTATCCCCTCCTCCACGGGGGTCCAGACACAGCCGCCAACATTTCACTGTTCTGATAGCCATGAGAGGCCCCTGCTGCTCCTGGCTGATTAAACTCTCTGTTCCGACTGCTGGCCTCATCCTGTCTGTGTTCAGATGAGCTATAGAAAAGGGTCTCCTCACTCACTTAGGTTCATGTCACACATGGTTACCCTGACGAGGGCACCATCCTGTTCGCCCGTGTTCCTCCACTCTGCACACGCTCTTGCCACCACAGCCAACCAGGACTCTGTTCAACATTTTCAGACTTTGGGCCTTAGCCTGCCCTCACTGCCCATCTCCATGGTGATGGATTGGCATCAGATCTTGATAAAGGGGACAGGAAGGTGATTTTGGGATTCATCCTGTACTGGTGCAGTAGAGTTGTCTGCTGAATAACTTTCAGTAGAATATTTTATGCCTTCACTCTCAAAGACATTTGCACGCCACACACAGCGAGCTCAAGCTGGCCATGTCAGTGTACTTTGTGACTCTTTGCACCTCCTGGTGGTGACAGGTGGTAATACACATGAGTTGTCCAGGCAGTGTTGTGTCACACTGGTGCTCACCCACCTGACACATCCATGTACCTCTTTGGCCCAGTCACTGTCATGGTTAAAGCCTTCCAAAGTTTAGTTTTGACACCTGCAGTGAGAGAACAGGTCTCTGTCGTATGTCCAAAGCAAAGGGCGTATCCCAGTGTATCAGGGGGTGTTGGATGAGTTCTCCAAAGATACTGTGGCCCATAGAGTGAAGGAGGGCAGAGTGTGACTGTTTTGTCAATGTTACCACACATTTCCATCTGTGTCACTATTTTCTGGAATTCTAAGAAACCAAATTGTTTGAAGCCAGACATCCTGAGCTGGATGGAACAGACAGTCATATCGATGGACTCAGTAAGAACAAATGAGTACCAGGTGCAGCCAGTTAATACACAAGGACTGTATTACAGCCAGCAAATTTGTGGAACAGTTAACAGATTAGGGAAAAAGTGGGTCTAAAAGAGATGCATTTTGATGTGAATATCGAAAGGGATTCAGCAGCTCTGAGGGTGAGAAGTCTGAAAACTACAGACTTCTGATTTTGGGCCCCTTATGAATGGACAACAGAGAGGTCAGAGGTGGAGGAGCATAATGCTGGGATGTGAAGAATGAAAAAAGAGGAGGAACAGGAGACAGGATGAGGGTGAGGGCAGCAAGATACCACAGCAATGGAAAACAGTACATTTATTTAGTGTATTCACCTACAGTTTACTTTCACATTGTGTGATAGAGTAAGTTCAAGTTGAATGGTGGTGTTAAAATTGCCCGTTGTGTGTGTGTGTGTGTGTGTCTTGCACTGTTGTGGTGTGTGAGAGTGTTTAATGTTGTGGAACTTGCTCTGTAAGTCAACTTAGATAAAGGTGTCAGCTAAATATTGAACATAAACCCTTGTACTTTTTTTGAGAAAGGTTCTGATGCACCTGACGGGGTCTCGTATGATGAAAAATCACCGCAATGGCTTTGGTAACTATAGACCCCTTTTCTCGTGCAACAGGCTTATGAATTCAGTACAACAGTACTTTTTCCTACTGCGTGGTCATTTTACTTCTGCAACATCCTGACAAGGACACACCAGACCTTACAAACACCATTATGTGCAGTGAACTCCATAGAGGTAATTGCTGACAGAATACAACTACACTCTCTGAACACATCAGCAACATAGTAAAAATGAAAGAAACACTCATCAAAACATATAAAACAATTACACAATGAAATTTATTAAACTATATATGGATGGACTGGACTATAAACAGCCTCTCGGCTGCTCATGAAAAAAAGCAAAGAGTCTCAGGTCAGAATGAGCCACAGGTCGATCTGCTGGCGCTCAGATGATGCCATCCGTGGGGGGGCTGTTTAGTTAGGCCCCTCCACAGAGTGTGACCTGTCCCTCAGTACCTCTTCTGGCCTCACTGAGCAGAGACGCTTGTTAATATCTCCTCTTCAGAGCCTCTTTTCATTCCAAACATTGCTTTGTGTTTTACAAATTTTGTGTGATATAAAGAGTGTGGAAATGAAGTGAAAAGGATTAATAACATTTCAGTGTTTTTGTGCGCTGGGGTAGAATTGCAGAGCGTTGCCTCATCAATCAAACGCGGTCCTCTCGGCAAACGCTGTATTTGTTCTCCCCGCCGGTTACGATGGTAATTATGTACCTGTGGAGCTGGACACATTTCACAACACAGTGCTTTGGCTAAACACCCATGTCTCAGTATGTGTGTGTATCTGTGCTTGTGTGTAGCCATATGCATGCAAATGTGTGTATCCACACCTGTCTACAAGCACATCAGCGTGTGTATTATTATTATTATTATTATTATTATTTTTATATTCGTGTGAGTTAGTGGCACATAGACAGGGAATGTGCTTTGGGGTGAGGACCTCATTGAAAGTACACACCTGGTAAGTGTCTGCAGAGGGTCTGCTTGTAGGCCAGGTAAGACAGGAATGCAGGATAAATACTGGGATACAGTGCCTGTGACAAAAAGACACTTCTTCAAGATCAACCACAAACATTTCTTTCCACTTCCTCTGTAAAGGCGCTTCCTTCATTTCATTATTTGTCCGTAAATGATGCAGAATTTATTTCTGAAGGTACGAGGGGTCCTCTTCTGCCATTAAGCATCTCTTTAAACAAAACTGTGCTGGCAGTGAAACCACCTCTGTGCTGACAGCCACTATGGCCGAGAGTTCAGCGCACGATTATTACCAACTGACCTCTGTGACTTTCTTTACATGACCTTCCTGTGTGATCTGAACTGGTTCCCAAGTTGACATGCCTCACGTGGGCGTGACAGAGGACATGGAGACGTGAGTGTGAAGTGGTTCACACACCTATACGCACTTGTGCACCACGTCCAGTGACAGCCTGCAAGATCTCCTTCCCTCATTCCAGGCAGCACAGCCGTTTCCTTCAGACTGTTAGTATCCACGTCATCACAGCTGGTCGATAAAATGCATTTTTAAACCTTGTCTGAAACGCAGACGTCCACTGTGCCGTGCTCCTGAAGGTGAAATCCAGGGCTAAATGCAAAACAACCAAACAGAAAACGTGTGTTTGCAGCCGGGAAATGACCAGCGCGATCCTCGAACCTTGTTAGCATCCATGCAAATTCACTTAGTCATTTTCACTCCTTCGTGACGGATGAAAAAAGTAATTACCGTTTGATGTAACGTGAGGTTAATTTCCACACTGTGGTCGGCACCTGTAATGGACATCGCCAGGCTTGCCGGTCACTGCTGAGAAGGACAGTCCCTTTCTCACTTTAATAAAGGACCTGAACCGATTTAATTTGTATATAAGATTAATCGATGAAAAACACTTCTTACGGTCAGCAATTACACTGCCCCATATACATGGCTGACATGTTTCCTGTGTGTCATCTGAAGACAGTCACTAACTATTCAAGCTGAATCCTCTTCAGGATGCTGAGTCTGCTGTTCCCACATAGTTTGTTTGCATCTGCATTTCGGAGAAGAGGAGAAACCAACTGGAATTGCCTTCACGTAGAAAGAGTGGTGTCCCAGGCGGGGGGAATCTGGCCAGCTCAGCTAACCTGAAAACAGCCATCAACACATCGGGTGTCGATATTTACATGATTTTGGTTTGTATGTTTACTGTGTTTTTTAAGCCCTCTGTGCTTCTGATTGTGTCTGCATTTGGAACCAGTGATTTCCACCACAGTAGAAACTTGCATGTGAGCATCTCAATAACACCCTCGCCGTAACAAATAGGCGATCGGATTTCGTGACACGTCAGGCAAGACCAGTACCACAGTCATGAACCCTGTACATATTATAATATTATAAAATGACGTAACAAAGCAAAATCACCACACTCACAGAGAATGTGAACTTTCTAAATCATACACACATCCACAAACCGATATATACATAGCATATTACAGCTTCTGTAGAGCTGCACATAATAAACCAACATTGGTGCAGGCATTTGACGGCAGCGGCACTTTTACGTTGCCCAAAATGCACTGCACAGCCTTTGATACAAATAAGAGGGAGCGAGATATATTTTGTTTTCACCTTTTCTAATCATCCACAAAATCACCTTGTAGACTTTTTTAATTCCCTGCAAGCCACCACTTCTTAACACTTTACACTCTCTGGCCACCCCATCTTTTCTGCCTGTCACCCAGGGCAGGACCCCTCTCCCCCACCCCCTTAGTACACCACTGCTGTGCATGAGCCGTAAATATTTGACAACATCATCACAACACTGGAACTCGGCAGCCAGTAGAAGGCAGTTCTAGTCAAGCAGTTGCAGTTTGTGGGCAAATTGATCGAAGCAGACAATAGAGTGTGGTAAAAGGATGGGCTTTGCCACGATAACAAAGAGACATTACACAAAGTAATGATTTTCACTTTAGATTACATCAGAGACACGATAAGTTCAGACAGAATTGACTTAAATACTCAAAAGTCAGTTCAGCCCAACGGCGATTCATCGCTCTGAAAGCCTCTGCCAGGAAGTCAATGTACCAAACTGCCAAATAACCCTCTGCTGCCATGCACAGAAACACCCCTGTTCCCAAATACTCCCCCCTGGGGTGGAAACGCCACCCTCTGAATAGAGACCACACTTCAAGGGAGGAAGCTCTTCCCTCCAGTCCTGCCACCTGCCCACAGAAGAACCTCTTTCTTTTGTTCACCTCTGCCCCTTTTCCCAGACACACAGTAAAGTCTGGAAACTTCTCCCTCCATTTAGAGACTCCTCCCATTTCACAATACACACACCCACTTCAAAAACTGCTCCATCTGCTTACAGGTCATGCCCCAATCAGGGGGGTCCCTCTCTCACAGGTCATGGCCCCTTTGGCCAACATTGACAGGCTTCCATACCCTGAAGCCCATTTACCAACGAAGCACTGTTCAGGTTCTACGGCATCTGCTGTGAGGTTTGTGGAAGAAAGGATTGAAGCACCTTCAGCTGACAGCTACAGTAATTGTCTTCATGCCAGATTGAGCACATCAGTTGAACAATGACAGAGCAGAAGGAACATTACAACCAATGGGGAAGAAGACATCAGTGAACTGAAATGTTGATGTTAACAAGCCACTGAGAATCAATCTATATTCAGACGACAGCCAGAATGTGGGAATCTGCGGCAGAACCGTGCGTGATGCAGCTGATGTTGCCATGTGCCATCGAGCCGATGTTGACTGTTGGCGATCACGTGATGAGAACATGACAGAGAATCCTAAAGAGATAAACAACATACAGGAGAATCAGGGGCCACAGAGATCCATAGAGAATTACGTGCTCGGCAAGATCTCCTAGAGGTTTTTTGTTACATCTCCTCTGTGGGTCTCGATGGCTTCTCATTCTCTAACATTTTTTATCACTTCAGGTTACTTTGCATCTCACAATGCCTGATCCCTTTCATGCCTCAATAAGTAGACTGTGGTACCAAAAAGACAGCAGAAAAAAACACACTTCCAGTATGCGATGGACAGATAATCTAATACTGTATTTGAATGTTCTACCCCACACGGAACACTGATTCCATGAGGACAAGTAGAACTAGTATATTTCCTGCCTGAGGAAGAAGCATAAACATTTTTTCTCATTTATGCAGACATTTTTACCCAGAGTCCTTTTGCCAAAGCAATGCTGTTGAGGTCTGTCCTTATTTCACATGTATTTACATACATGTGACTTATACCCTGATAGTGATTCATTACAGCAGGAAAGACGGAAAGAAAAGCCATTGTTACAGCTGTCCTGCTGCAGCAGAAGGACCCAGGTTTGAACCCCCACCTGTGCTGTAACACCTTAAACCAATGCTGTAAAAGAGACTTCACTGTAGAAAGGGGTAAGTCAGTGACACTGTAACGGTGTACCAACAAAGGAAGTCACAATGCATAAGGTATCAGCTAAATACTGGTTAATAATAGTTTATGTATTGGGCCAAACACCACAGTTACCAGGGTATCAGATCTGCAGGTGTTACTGGAATCATGCTATTTGCATTCCGCACCAATTATCAGGGCAGTTATGGAAATATTTGAACGTATAAGAGATCTGTGTCCTGCAGCATTTGGCTCTTTAATATTCATGCTTTAACAAAGCAAAAGGAAAACCCCCCAGTATTTACTTAAAATTTGTTGCAGAGCTCATGTGAGTGGAGTGTGTCCACTGTTTCTTCTACAAAAGCTTGGTGTTTTATCATGCAGCCCTTCATGCAGTCTGAGGTGGGGGGCGGGATGCAAAACGATGATGTTCTGGTGTTCGACAGGAGTTAGAGGCAACCCTCCCGGCTGCCACACATACTTTTTTGTTTGGAACAAGCTGAATAACCAAGGATTGTAAGCAGCGGACCCCCCACTGTGTGTGAAACTTGACCTGGAAACTACCAGCTGGCTCCCTTGTTGTGTAGTTACCAAAGACGTGGACGAGATTCAGGTCAGGGACAGCAGAGAACACAAAAGGGACTGAGCTCGATTGCTTAAACAACAGAAACGTGTAAGAGCCTGACGTGCCTGACACTCGAGGAAAATGAGACATCTGCCCCCAGCAGGACTGCTGTGGTACTGCAGCAACAGTAAACTGCAAAAAATGTGATGCCACATTAATCCCACTTCAGGTCATGGAATTTAAACAGCTATTAAGTACGTGTAACTGGGCACTTTTATCACATGCAAATATGTGTAAAACATCACTATAGTTTTTAAAAATATAAAGTGCCAGAATTAGAAGCCTGATCTGCATATGTATTTAAGAAGTTACACTGTCAAGATATTCTGATCAGGTTTTGACAAGATCACTAGAATTATAAAAACAGAAATTGCTATCAAACTAAACACTGATACTTGTGAAATGAAAGCCATCTTATAATCAAATTGATATTATTTTGGTCTAGATGAAATACGTGTACATGATTCTCAATGACCCATTCATTCATTCACTTTCTGTGAATGCTCATTTCTCAGCCACTATGAGGAGTTTCGAAATGCATTAACAACAATCTGTGGCTGGACTTCTGGCCTCCACTTCTAGCAAAGTGCATTAGGGAATCATATTGTTAATATTAGCTTTGTATTGATTTTTATAACTGGTGGTGGTTTCCTGATTTGCCCTCCCATTACAGTTAGGTTCAGTGTCATTTTGTTTCAGATTTATGAGTACAGTTATTAAGACAAGTTTCTTTGCACCTAAAAAATACACCGTCATAAGAGATAAATATATGAAAAAGTCATTATAGGGTTAAGAATGCCCAAGATTAGTATTACCGTTCATCTAGATGTCTATGAGTATCTCTTGAAATATTTATAAAAGTGCTGTGTTGTGATTCATATATACTGCACACGATGAATTAAGGTACCAGGAGCAAGTCTATAGGGGCTATCAAACTGGTGTGATAACTGTATCGCAAAGCCAACCTCTTTCCTACCGAATTCATCCATCTATTATCATTTATCACTTTAACCTGATCAGGGTCACAGTGGTCTAGAGCCTATCCTGGAAACACTGAATACCAGGCTAGGATGGAATGCCAGTTCATGGCAGGGTACACCCACTCCCACACGCTGTATAGCAAATTTAGAATGGACTGTAGAAGGAAGCCCACACAAACACACGGAGACGTCCACATAGACTGAGGTGGATTTGAACCCATGTCCACAAAGCCCAGGTGCTATGAGGTGGCAGCATTACGCACTGAGGCATCACATCCCCAACCCACCAAATTCACTTACCTGGAATATATTACAGTGGAACATTTGTTATCATTTATGACACTTTGTTGCGACAGTTAACACCAGTAAGTGTATTCGTAAGTGTTCATTCTTACAGCAAGTGTGCAAGAGTGTGTGTGGATGAACATGTGTGGTACTGTTTTCTATGCTGAGTTAATGGTAAAAAGCTAATTCACACACTTCTACTGTGGCGCTCATGTGTGATTTACCATGCAGCTCTCTCTCTCTCTCTCTCGCTCTCACACACACAGACACAATTCAATCTGTAACAGAGTCCTCCACCCCTTCAAGTGTGTGTGGAACCTGGACTCGGGTCCAAATTGCTCAATAAATTGCAGAATAATTAAGAATCATTTTAACAAATGATTGAGCTACATTTGAGGAAATTACAAAATAAAAAAATTGGTACATAACATTATTACATTTGTGGTGTGAGGCAAATGGATGTAATAAACTAAACAAGGAACTCCCAGTGCAAACGGTTTAACTTTAGTTGTAATGCTGCAACAATTTCTGGTCCAGATCTGTTTCTGTCAGGTTTCTTATGTGTTTGTGTGTATGTCTGTATAACCGTGTGTGTGTGTGTGTGTGTGTGTGTGTGTGTATTCTAACTTTAAGAGCCACGACTAAGTGAGACATGGACAGCTCCTTGCCACTGTTTTTCCTGATTTCCACACAGAGGCTCTGAATGAATTCAAACCTTAGCGGAAGCCATGAGCACAGCAGCGGTGGCGGCTTGATGACAAGGCAGCGCCATGAAGTCTTATTTTGTCAGCCTGCTGATGAAATGCTCTTCAACCTTGGGAAAAAATGCTCAGAGTTATACATAAAACATTTGAGCCCAGAGGTGTAGTGCTGCCTCTGCTGCAGTGGTTGCTATGGAAACCCAAAATTCTCCTCTGGCTCTGTGGCTGTCCTCTGAGTTACCAAACACAGAGTGTCAGATGGCGGCAGTGTCCTGCGAACAGTGGCTGGGAGCGTCACAACATGGCAAGAGTACACACATACACATACACACACACACACACACACACACAGGCAGTGCTTTCCAGTGTAAAAGAAACCACACAAGCATCAAATCACACACCAACATGCATGCACATATGCAGAGATACTCATGTGCACTCCGACACAGTCACACACCAGCCAGTCTACGTAGACACTCTGCAAACACACTTCCCCCTCGAGTGCAATGAGAACACCTGCCGCTCATGGCCTGTGGTCCGCTGCATTAATCATGAGGCCTGGTTCTGCCCGAGGCATGGATTGCCCCGCTGAAGAGCTCACTTGTTAGAACTACAACATCAGTGCAGCCCCTCTGGAGAACACAGCACTCAGGAGTCTTACATGCATCTTTCATATTTTACTCATTCATGTATCGTGTCCAACTTGTGTGGACACAGAGGTGTGACTCAACATTGTTTTTGCTGCTTGTCTCGGTCTGAAGTGATGAGCGATTCTGAACTTTTCCGTGACTGGAAATACAGATCTAGAATATTGGGGACGTTCTTCAAACTGAGGATAAACTGATTGCAAAAGTTCCAAAGATGATCGGGAAATGGAGCTGCTGAGAGCCTGAAGCATGTGTGACACGGGTCACTGCTCCTGCGAGTGTCCCACTACTTTCTGATGTCATTGCCATGTTGTTGAGGTGTGTGCAGGGCACCTCTAGGTGGACAAAACTCTCACTGGATACTGATAATCAACTGTACCAGCCATTCGATGGGTAGATTGTTATGGTGGTTGGGTCACTGCCCTGTTCTCACAACTGAGAGCTTCTACAGAGTTCCAGAATAACTCAGAAGGCTACATGGTGGTGCTAAATTAATCTCTAACACACCTCAGGGATTGCAAACCTGGGGAGGAAATATGGTGACCTGGTATTGCAGGTGATGTGATGCTCTCACCCCCATATGTTAGGGACCAGGAGCAGCAATTCCTGTGCTGACCTCTCTGTGTCTACCTCCCTCCACCTGGCCCAATTAGCCCTGTAGGTGGCACCAGGCCAAGCTGGCCAAAGTGTTTTGGTTTATTTCACAGCAGCCCACCTCCACACCATTCACACACTATTCTTAGATTGGTAGTGATTGGTCCAATTAAAGCTCAAGAAGGTGGGAGGACGTCCTCAACGAGGTAATGATGGAGAGCAAGCCTGTTGCCATGGACACAGATGTGAGGGCAAGGGGGAGGCCATGAGACGGACGCAGTTAAAAACTGTACCAATTTGTCCAGTATTTAAAGAAATGTATTTAAAAATCGGGGAGGGAGGGAAAGGTGACTGAGTTTGCGGGGCAGAGAAGGTTTAACTCCAAGACAATTCAGTGAGACATCACACGCATCTTACAAGCCCGTTCCACGTTTGCTTATGTGAAGACCTCTGCGCATCCAGGTTACAGCCACTTCCAAATTCACACACCTCTGCCCAGAGTGGACAGCACTCCATGCACACATTCAGTAAGAGTACATGGCTTTTCTGTAAGTGTGGTAAAGAGTCCCAAGGACAGACTTAAGAAGAGTGCAGGGCCTGGAACTGTTCAGCCAGGTTCTGCTCTGGTCCGAATATGAGGTTGTTGGGGATGACTGTGTTTAGCAATGAGAAACATGTTCATGTGTGTTCCTTCACACAGCAAAACCATCCTCTTAATTTGTTGGTGCCGTGATGTTGGAAGGAAGACAATAAAAATAATAATGTTATTTATGTTGTTGTTGTTATCATTATTGTGTCCAGGCAGAGCAAATCAGTGTGTGCTCTCCCTTTAAGGCTTCTATGAATCCTCAGAGATGTTGGTCTCCTCGCAGCAGGTGTGCCGGCTTCAAGGTGCTGTGAAGAGGAGGTTGGAGACGGACTTTCAGTTTGGATGTGCTGACCGATTTTCTCTCTTTTTCAGTCATCAATACGCTGATCTGTGCCTGCAGGGCAGGAGACAAGCAGCGGCTGGGCAGTAATGCACCTGGGACGCTCTGCTGAGGGCGGTGTCTGCAGCCGTAATTGGTTGCATTCATATTTCATGAAAACTCGCTCAGGAGTAAAGCTTCTCTTAGTCTGATTTCACGCTTTCGATTACTGAACCACATGATAGGATTGGTCTGTCGGAACATGTGTGTGACTTTGTAATCTGTGTGTGGATAGGTATTCTGTTCCAATACACGCTGTTCAGGTAGCTCACTCCTGCCACCTGGTGGCTAGTTGACCCAGCTAAAATGGGGAGTAAAAGTCAGCACAAAACCAGTTTCAGTGATGCCTGCCTGCCTGCCTACATGCACACAGCAGGTGCTTGAATGCTAGCAGGTAGTGTAGTAGCTAGAGTTTCCATACTGCCCTCAAAGGGCCAGGGTTTCAATCCCATGTCCCGGTGTAGTACACCTGAACAAGGTACATGATTTCAGTGAAGTACTCAAGTAAACATTACTCTGATGTTTAATTGAATAAAAAATTGTAAGTAGCTTACCACTAAGTCACTCAGCATAAAAATTTCAGCGAAATGAGTAAATAATAATGTAAAATTTACTCTGTGACTTGGACAAAGTACAAGAGTTTGCATTGTTTGCGGCCTTTATTCGGTGGTCTCATTTTAGGCCGGTTGCAGGCCCCCCCAGATCAGGAATGGAACCATTTACAGTCTGTCCTTGATTTTCTGGAGTAAATGGGGGGGGGGGTGTCTGGATACAGCAAAAGTCCAAAAATCAAAAAAATAATTTGAGTAATATTTTTTATTATGACACTGAATAATACTGCATTGTGTACTAAATTAACTGTTTTATAACCTAAATTAATGTGTAATGTGAATAATAAAATTAAATAACGGCAGTACTGCAACTGAAAAATACACATATAAAGTAGAATTATGAATTATGTGCACAAATACGTGAATAAGGCTCTGATACGACTCAATCCGGGCGCCACTACAGGGGGACTTGGCGCTGTGCTGCCTTCATGACACTAAGAATGGAGACTGTTGGATGGTTCTTTTATGGTACACAGCATCGAAATTGTCTCAAACATTTTATGCATTAACGACATTGTTCAATTTTTTTCTTAAATATTTATGTCTCCCCTTCTATTATGTTTAAAATGTGTTTTTTTCCAATGTTTATTTTTTTTTTTTCTGGAATATTTCTGTGTCACTCCACTGAATCGAGGATGGACTTTATAGGCAAATTCAAGTCCCTGGATGACAGGTGAATGAAATGCTCAGATCATCGATGGCAGGGCATCCTAGAAACGATCCAGATCAGGACGGCAAATTAGTTTATAATTGATTTGCGTCTTTGGTGTCTGAGATGAATCATTTCAGGCTGAGCATCTCTGTGGAGGGACATGCAGGTCAGATGTGTCTCAGGTCTGGAGGCATCAGTGAGGAGAGGACGGGTAGCAACAGATAAATAGTGACAGAGACAGAGACGTGGTATGGCTGAACACAAGGTGGCACTGCATCTATCCATTGATGAGGAAGACATGGTTGGAAGGCTGAACGTGAGGCCATATCTCTGCTTTGACTCAGGTGTACTGGAGGTCTGCTGATGAAGAGGAGAGGTTGGCTTTGCTGGTGATGGATGCGAACAGAGCAGAGTCTCCTTTCGAAACCGAACCAGCAATGCTGTGAAATGAATGACTCTGGCTTGGTCATTTTTTAGTTTTGGAGGGTAAGAAGGAGGATAAAGGTGAAGCTAAACTTGTAAGGTCATGCAGAGGTTTTAATGATCTAACTGTGATGTCCCTGGTCAGTCTTTTCCACCTCCGTAGATTATGGAAAAATGTTTATTTCAAGCAAGTAGCTCTGTTACCCCACAGCACCTAGGCTATTCAGGTATGAATCCAGCTCCGTGTGTGTGTGTGTGTGTGTGTGGAGTTTGTATGTTCTCCCCATGTCTGCATGGGTTTTCTCTGCATCCACGTGTTTCAGGTTCATTGGGGACTCTAAATTGCACACAGTATGAATGTGTGTAGCACCCTTGCCAGGGACTGGCATCACACCCAGGATGTAGTTTAATAGCCTACTGCACAGTTATTCTGGAATCAGACTATTCCAGACTTCTGTATCACTGACCAGGATAAAGCAGTTAAGGGATGGATGGACAGATTTCAATTCAGAAAGGAGGAACTAGTTGCCATACCGTCTTCTTCATATCTCATTATGAAACATGCAGCTGACTGAGAAACACCACAAGTAGATAAGAAGTTGTGTGTTTGAGGTGGGGGTTACCAACACCTCCCTCTGCTCTGATCTTCAGGTGGTGAACAGCAGCCTTGTCAGTGAGGGAGTGTACCCAGTGTACCTTGTTTACCCAATTATTCTTGATTATTCTTCACCAGTCACTTGGCCTGGTGGGACTTGAACCCACCACCTTCTCTGGTGTTAGGTGAGTGGGTCCAGTTGCTGGTGCTGCTGCCATGAGGACCGTTGATCTGGAGCTGTGTCACTGCAAGTCACATCTCTGAAAGAATTCCTGACTAGCTAACATATTTAGCACAGCTCCTCCTACTGACCCTGTGTGCAGGTGCAGGGTGGAGGGATCTGTACCCTGACCTTGAAATGATGGTGGACCCAACAGCAGCAGCATCTGCCCACTATATTTATAACTTCAGAATGGGAGTTTTCTGAGTCTGACAGCTGGGCTCTTTACTTAGAACCTGTGGTGTGTGTGCAAGCGTGTGTGTGTGTGTGTGTGTGTGTGTGTGTGTGTGCATATGTGTGTGTTCCCAGCCTCAGGGAGTGTACTGTGGGAGCCTGGGAGAAGTATGGCCAGCTGGTCTGTGTTGTCCTCCCTCAGTATTTATCGCTCTTTTACTCCTCATCTCTCTAGGCCGTTCCTAGGTACACAGATGGACACTTGAGATGTTCTGTTAGTTTGCCTGTTGCCGTCACTGGGCGTCTCTGTGGAGTTTGGCAAAGGTGGCATAGTGATTTGTGACACTGCTAAAGAGCCAGAGTTCCCAGGTTCAATTCCTATCTCCTGTTGGAGTGCCCTTGTTTGAGATACTTACCATGAACTGATATAGTAAATGGGTATAAGTAGTATACAAACCTCACACTAAGGCAACTTGGAGGAAAATGTCAGATAAAATAAAACTATTTATAGAGGGGGATCTTTTATCATCGTGGAGAAGTTACACCTAAAACTGAGCTAAGGTGCGAATCCCAGAAAACTGACCAAAGGTGCCACACAGCCCAAGCTGCCAGAATCGCCCTTGTCAAGGAACATCTGCAAAAAATCTTACTTCTTGTTACCTAAAACTGGATCAGTCTTAGGCTATAATCAAGTACCTGCCTATTTTTATTTAGTTTTATTTCTGTAATTTACTTAATTTTGCATTTATTTTCTAAATATTCATTTTTGTACCCTTGCGTCTGGATGTGTGTACCGTGTCTCACACCCTGTATTTCTGGAAAACACTGTGGATTACCAAGGCCCTAAACACGAATACCAGATATTCAAAAGGAATGTGCAGAATAGAAATTATTGGTATCTCCAAACTGTCAGTCGTGTGTTCACAGTGGTTTGTGGTTATAGATCAAATACATAATATTGTCTGGGATCGACTCGTGTCCCATCCAGGCTGTAGTTTCTTAGCCTGCTGCCCAGTGATTCTAGGATACACTCTGGACCACCACGACCCTGATCAGGATATAGTGATTAATCATAATAGATGGATGGACATGTAATGCTGCCGAGACATTTGTGCGACAATGTAAACATTTAAAGGTTAAAAAAAGTAAAAGGGCCCCAGATACGAGAGGTCCCAGGAAATGAGAGCAGACCAGGAGTATTTTGTAAAAAGCCTAGAAAAACACACCGCTCAGCCCACAAACCACAACGATGGAAATAACAAATGTTTCGTTTGATATTCTAAAAAAAAATTTTGTCCATTTGGAATTTATTGAAACTTTTATCACTGGTGTGTCTCCTTGACCTTGTGTACAGTGACACAGGAGGTCCTGTCTGTGTTCCCTACTGTTCTGTCTGCACTCTGGCAGCACTCGCAGAAACATATTTGATGTAAGAAATGTGAAATGCACTTGAACCCGAACTCAAGGGAAAGAGGGAGGGATGGAGAGAGACAGACTGTTACACACTGTTCTCCTCCATGGTCCTGTCAATGAGGAGGAGGGGGTGTAACCATACCGCAAACGCCAGCAGTCTGCTGCTACAAACCTGCTCCTTTGTTAACAGCTGAGGGAGAGCCATCTATCGGGGCACGAGAGGAGCCGTATCTGGACCATTTCAAAGTGGCAAATGCAAGATGGGAACGACTGGGTGGGGGACGGGGGCCGTGGGGGTGTGAGAGAGACAAGGAACAACACAAAACAACATTTGCTCCTTATCGGAAGGGCTACGTCCCAAGGTCTCGGGTGGGTCCGTGTGGCTCTCTTCACAGGGGCCTCCTCAGTTTCAGCCAGAGTGCAGGACATCTCGGCTGCACCAAGCCCAGCGCACCGAGACCCTCCTGCGCACATCCGCTGAGAGCTGCACCGGTGACAGATGTAACACCCATCTGCTTGTAGAAACTGCTAGCATGTGAAGCCCAGTTGAACGTAAGTGCTGTATCTGTGCCACGAGAGAAGCTGTGTTTACGACACCAAACACCAAACCCCCACCATGCTTCACCGGTGGGTGTCGCTCCTGGGGCTCATCCTGGTGCTCTTGGACCTGAAGCCGGTGGGGGGGAATGGCTGTTTCAGTAACAGGACCACCTGCTCCTTCTTCTGTCTGGGGGCCAAAGTCCATCAGATGCCCAGCAAAATTCCCAGGAACACCAGCAGCATGTGAGTACAGTTTCCCTTGTCGCGTCACTGATGCACACACTACCACTACCACAGTAATACCACAGTCACAATTTTGGAAATAGAACATCTATTGTCTTCATTCAGTGGACACTTCACCCAAAAGTCACCCACAGGCCAGGCAGATGTTTCTATCGTTGTTGACTCTCATTGCTTCACTCCATCACACATCTGGATTCTACCGAAAGACCTTTGTTTAGGTTCAAAATAGCACACATACAACAGCAGCCTTGATACAGAGTTCCAACCCACAGCCTGGTGCTTTAAGCACTCGCCCTGTATGGTTAAGTAAAATTTTCTGTAAATAAAAAACAAAGAGGTGGCTTTTCTTTTTATTTATTTTGTCATTAATTTGTGCATTTAAGCTGCTTAGTACATGGGTTAGTCCATCAGACACAGTTTACCACTGAATGCTTTTACACACAGCTTTGTTTCAACTGAAACCATTTAAACAGTGCATTTGAGGAGTTCCTCATGTTGCTTGAGCCAACAACCTTCGAGTAGCTGTCTGAGCAAATTGATCACAGTGCTACCCATTGGTCTGAGCATCCAAGCCCAACAATACATCAACCGCCCACCTATTCATCTCCATTGAGCACAAAAACACACACACCCACGCATGCACACAAAACACACAGGAGCAGGGAGCCGCTGTGGCCAAGGCTCACTGTCACTTATGTCAATTTTTTCCTTATCCAATTTCAGATTGTTTTTGTTTGCTATTTATGCACAGCTGCACTGCAAACTTGCTAACATTCCATGGCTTTTTCTTTTTTGTTCCACATTCTTCCCTTGTGACCGTCGTGTCTTCAGGGTGACTCTGGGCGATGTACTGATTTAGACTAACACTCATTATTCATTAAAACGTTTTGAAAAAGAGTGAAATTAGATTTTCCGTTGACTTCCAATTGATTTGGGCAACACTGAACTGTCAGTGTGACCCTGACAACACCTGGGCGGGTTGTGAGCAGGTCACATGGGGGCTGCAGTTTCCTCAGAGGACAAAGGAGGGAAGGTTACAGAGGAGGGAGTTTTAGAAAGGGAAGTGGAACAGAGCAACTTTTCTCCTTCACATGGTGATCCTTCACAGCCCCACTAGGTGTTGAGTGCCTCTTGGTTCAACAAATTGACTTGAATGAATTTGAAATGAATTAATGAAATAGGGGGGGTGCATGACAGAAAAGAAACAGATGGAGGGAAAGTCGTCCATTTTTGAACTGAGCAATGAGACAGGTGGTGTCAGAACATCTGGATGATTAGAAACAAACCACATCCAAACTCTTTCCAAGTCAAGAGACACAACAACTTATTTTGTTACAGAAATAGATTAGGACATAATAAATTTTATTGTGCATTTTTCTTCACCGCAATTTTTCTTTTATTCTGACAGATTTGTTCATCGAAGTGTTGATTTGCTGGCTCTGATCAGTCCTCTCTGTTTCTCTCTTTGTCAGCAGCGAGTTCAGGCTGACACAGCTGAAGGTGTTCCCGCCTCAGGCCTTCTGGGGACTGAAGGAGGTGTCTAGAATGTACGCAGCCACTCACCATCTCACCATTCACACACATTCTCAAATTCAACAATCCTTTATCTCCTGGAATACTGTCATTCTGGGGAAAAATCTGATGTTACACGGAATCAGAAATAAAGACTTTTTGGAGTGAAATTTGTAGGGATAATTATACTATTATGATACAATACATGTAAGGTCTATGACCATCCCATCCCAATGTTTGACGATGGCATGGCTTACCTACTCAGGTTTGCTCCCATTTGGGGATGAACAAAGTTTAAATAAGCAATATTTAGTCTTGATGTAGTGTGTTTTGTCTTTGAACCGGAACATGGTGTGTTGGGATGGTACAAACACAGGAGATTGAGATCACAGCAAGGAGTGGTCGCCTCAGTCAGTGGAAGCGGTATTCTCTCAAACGCAGCCAAACCACGGTGAACAGTGGACAGGGGGCTCAGGAGACTTTGTGAACTGTATAGAGAAGGTTTTGGGTCAAATCCAAATTTAAAGCATTTGAATGTAGGTGTTCCAGGTTCTCGTGTGTTTGTTTCTTCATGATTTTGTATATTTGATTTAACAGCCCTGTAAGCCTGCTAAGGACTCCTCTGACAAGTTGGTATTGTTGTCTATGTCCATTTTCTAGTCATATTGTGTGGGTAACTAGCATATTGCTGTAAGACACATTTAGTGTTGTCTTTAATTTTAACCAAATGCAAGCTATCTTATAAGTACATGAAGGTATAATTTATTTAAAAAGGGCGGTTATCGTATGAAATAAAATTTTCACAATGTCATTATATTCTTTTAACTTAATATCAAGTTCTGTTTTTATGCTTCAACAATTTATAGCAGCATTTCACAGGAAATCAATTCGCAAACATTCATTTACAACTAACATGTTTGATTCGTTTTGGTCAGATGTTGATTTTTATTCCTAAATCTGTTATCCCAAAAGAAACAAGACCCCAGTAATAGGTGTACTTAGTGAAAATACTAGGTTTTATAGATTTTTGCCTTATTTATTATGTCCATTCTCTCTTGTTCCAGCATGCTGTCAGAGAATGGGCTGCTGGAAGAGATAGGACCACATGCTTTTTCCAACCTCTCCAAACTGGTTGAAATGTATGTGACCCTCCATCTCCTCCACCACATCCAGTTACACATGAATGACCTGTCAGTGTTTCACTCCCTCCGTAAATAGTAGAAAAAAAGGAGATGTCCCAGGATGCTTCTCTGCTTTGCTTTCTAATCACAGAACAATCACCAAGTCAAAACATCTGGGTGTGATCCATAAGGATGCATTCTGGGATCTGCCAAAACTGGAATACCTGTAAGTGTTGCTTTAATAGTTTTTTTGAAGCTCTATCAGTATGATGCTTCCAAACAGCATGCTCTTTGTATTGTTAATAGGATTCATAGAAGTTTTAGGACTGAAATTGTAGTCCATTTTGAATGACCATGTAAATGATTCCCACTGGGACCCATGAAATTCAGGTTGACCCCAAAGCATCAAAACCATCTTCTGTCCATTGCAATCAGAGCTTTTTTTCCATAGGAAGTAGCACAGCAATAGTACTGAACAGCCAGATGTAGCAAACAGTACCGATCTTGTGTGTTTGCCTGTGTTCCAGAACCATTATGAATACTGGCCTCAAGCTGCTACCTGATTTCTCAAAGATCAACTCAGCGGCACATGGCTTCCTGCTGTATGTGTCTCCTTGGTTCACATTTTTTGGGTATCATTTAACTGTATGACTCTCTTGGTATAGAAATATGTTCTATGACCATAGAAGATGGATCCATTTAATCATAAAAAATAAATGTGACAGTTTTCAAGCCACTTGTGAAATACATATTATATTCTAGGGATCTCCAAGACAACATGCACATAGATGTGATTCCACCCAATGCCTTTCTGGGACTGAGCACTGACACTATAAAAGAGCTGTGAGTTGAATATCCAAATAGAGCCAGAAGGCTGAGTTGTGCTGGTTTGTTTATTCAGTCAGACCTGGTCGGTGCTGTGTTTAGGGGTTCTTTCATACAGATGACTGAACCCTGCAAATAAAAGTGCATTTAACTGCCACACCCACTTCCCACAGGAGACTAACCAAGAATGGGATCATTGAAGTGCAGAGCCATGCCTTTAATGGCACGAAAATGCAGAAGCTGTGAGCATCCCTTTCAATTCCTTTTTCTCAGAAGTAGACAAATTTTTTTACGGCTGCCTTCAACGGGCTAAAGCAAGAAATGAAGGTCACACAGGTCATACAGGTGACAAGAACAATTAGACAGATCAAGCATTATGGAAAGCTGAGACAGGTCTTGACATGTAAAAAGGTGAGACAACTGAGGGCAGGTGAAATAGACATGAGGAGTAAGAGAGGGAAAATAAATGATTCAGGTGTGGGCAGGTGAGAGAGATGAGGCCCAGGACTCATCCTTCCTCTTTCACTCTTCAGGTCTCTCATGGGAAACCAGCTCTTAAGGCACATCCACAGGCATGCCTTTACTGGAGCAGAGGGCCCTATTGTATTGTAAGTATATCATGGTACCTACCCAATGGGAAATTCAGCAGTTTTTGTGTTCTTGCATCACCTAGGTAGGTGGTTACCCAAGTAATCTGAAAAAGATTAGCAACGCTTATAAGGGTTGAGTTTGGAATTGAACTCAAACTGGTCCAAAAGCATCAAACCTTTAGCTTGTATTGATTTACCAGGTTTTCCAGCTCAATGCAGTAATTTGCAATGTTTCAAAAGACTCAGACCTTGACCAAACTTGCTGAAATGTTGCGAGAACATTGCATTAGTATCTAGTGAGCATATTTTGTGCTGCAGGGACATCTCACGGACAGCTGTCAGTACCCTGCCTGAGAACATGTTACGTGGCATAAAACTGCTGACAGCTGTGGCAGTGCATAACTTGAAGAAGCTGCCCAGGTTGGAGCTATTCACTCAACTCATCGAGGCCAACCTGACATACCCGAGCCACTGCTGTGCCTTCGCCAACTCCAGGAAGAACATGTGGGTGGCACACCCCCGTCAGCTGCCACAGTTCAATGAATTGGTGTGTACATATTTTTATTGTCCTTGTTGCCATTTTCCTGCTAACCACAACATGTGCATGTTTGTGTGCATGCCTGTGTTCACAGATCTGTAGAAAACTCCATGTGCAGTTTACCCCACATCCAGGAAGATGAGCCACATTTCTTCCTGGACCACTGCTGGGATGTCAGCAAGGTATCTTGTTTCCCCAAGCCAGATGCCTTCAACCCATGTGAGGACATCATGGGTTTTACCTATCTGCGCGTGCTTATCTGGATCATCAGTGTGTTGGCAATTGCGGGTAACGTGCTGGTGCTGGCTGTGCTGCTGAGCAGCCACTACAAGCTCACCGTGCCCCGCTTCCTCATGTGCCACCTAGCCTTCGCTGACCTCTGCATGGGTATCTACCTGCTACTTATTGCCACTGTGGACACCCGTACGCGCTCACACTACTACAACCATGGAATCGAATGGCAAACGGGGCCTGGCTGTGCAACTGCTGGCTTCTTCACCGTCTTTGCCAGCGAGCTATCAGTCTACACACTCACAGCAGTCACTCTCGAGCGCTGGCACACCATTACCTTTGCGTTACGGGTTGACCGACGCCTGCAGCTGCGGCATGCCTGTGCAGTCATGGCTGTCGGCTGGCTCTTTGCCTCACTGGCTGCCATGTTGCCTGTGGTTGGGGTGAGCAGCTATTCCAAGGTGAGCATTTGCCTGCCGATGGATGTGGAAACAACAGGTGCCCAAGTCTATGTGGTAACGCTGCTGCTGCTCAATGTGCTAGCCTTCCTGGCAGTATTTGTCTGCTACCTGTGTATCTACCTCACAGTGCGCAATCCCAACTTTGTGCCAGCCAGTGCCGACATGCGTGTGGCCAAAAGGATGGCTGTGCTCATCTTCACAGACTTCCTATGCATGGCACCAATTTCATTCTTCGCCATCTCCGCAGCACTTAAACTCCCCCTCATCACTGTGTCCCACGCCAAGGTACTGCTGGTGCTCTTCTACCCCATTAACTCGTGCTCCAACCCATTCCTCTATGCCTTCTTCACCAAGACCTTCAAGAGAGACTTCTTCATCCTGGCTAGCCACTTTGGCTGCTTCAAAGCCAGAGCACAGATGTACCGTACCGAGACATCCTCAGTCCAAAATGGGGGCTGGGGGCCCACCCACAAGACCAGTGATGCTACCCTCTACTCCCTGGTGCCTGTCAACCATGCACACTGAACTTTGATCCTGGTCCTATAATAACTTGTTACGTTTGTACCAGGGAGACTCTAACGTTGTTTATCAACCATAGTTAGGACCATAAAGGATTTATTTACAGTCAGGATTTATTGCCAGTATGTTAGATTTATTTTAACCTTCAGCGGTCAAGTAAACAAATACTAAGTTAGCTAACTCCACTGGGATTCTGGGGATGTGTCTTCTGGACACTGTTCAAGCTGTTCCATCTGCATGGACAGTTAATCTTTGTGATGTACAGATCTGACTGAATTGTGTACTGCAGAGATTCCTCAACTCTGCATTAATTATGGCCAGAAAAGCTATTGTTATGTCATCATTTTTCATGGTCAGTTGTCTTGCTGATAACAGACCCAAATGTTTTTGTCTTTGTAGTAAACATTCTAAAGTAATTTAAACTCTTCAAAAGCTAAGATTGTGCTGTTTGCCTGTTTGTCTTGTGTTTTGTGATAACAGCTGCAGTAATGACCCAAAGGAATCATCCACTGGATGGAATTCTGTCTAAACCAGAAGCTGAAACTGTGCCATCAGGTGTTCACAAATAACACCAACATGTTCCCTAGGAGTTGAAACATTGCTCGTGTGTATGCAGGTCTTTGGATAAATTCTGACAGCAATCCAGATGTACGTGATGGTTGTAGGCTAAAATGGGGATACTGGAAGATTATTGACCAGGTTTTTCAAATGGTGTTGCACTCAGGGAGCAAAGGTATGTGATTTCAGGTGTTCTTTACTTGTTTCCCTATTATGTAACACTGGTTGACCATTTTCAACTTCTGACTGGCTGTTGTTCTCAGTACGGATGGAGCGTTTTCCCACAGAAGGACCACATTCCATCAGTGTGTGCCCGTGTTCTGAGTTTTATTGCCTTCTTTCCACTATAGTACAAAATCGGTCCCTTTCTCCCAGTTTTATCAAGCACAGTCTCCACGACGAAGCACATCCTGTATGTTGAAGGTCACACTGACCCCAAAATGGAATCCCAGCATTGCTGTGTTGGAAGGCTTATTTGAGAAGAAGCCGCTCCCAAGAGTTAGAGGAAAGGTCTTGTCAGAGGGGAACAATGCCATTTTTCATTTGACTTTATCAGCTGTTTTACATGCTCTCTGAGTAATGTGGGATATGAGAAACCACTGATGTCTTATTTAGGAAGATATGCAGAAAGTATAAACTAGACAAATCCCTCACTGCAATATCTAAGCATAATCAGAATCTTGGTGTTGGAGACATGAAATCAATGAGACATGAAATCAGCGGAACCAACAAACTAGAAAACGATCAGTAGACGTGTAAAGTACAGATGAGACTGTTGATCTCGCACCAGTACATTGAGCTACTTCAGGTGCCCAGAAGTAAGATAAAGGGATGAAAATTGAAATATTATAACTGAAACACATGCTGTATGGTTCTGAAACATGATTAAGTACATTAGCAAACTGAAAACTTTGCCAAACACCTATAAATCTATGAACAGCTACATTCAGCAGCATAAGAGCTACGTCAGAGGTGACCAATTTCTGAAGCCAAAATGAAGTCCACTGTCCTGTAAATCAGTCTAAAATACACACAGACAGAAATGTTGGTTCCACTGGGTTCCAGATAATTTGATTTCAACTTGATCTTTTCAAACCACCTTTACTCACCACATAAAATCCATTAGCTGTTCTGGTAAAATAAATTACTGTGAAACGTTATCATTGATCATCTTTAGCTTTTATTTAATTTAGTTGTAGATAATAGAGATGCAGGACAAGCTGTCCAAGTCCATTCCACTACAGGGAGTAGCTCCATACACCTTCAGATAGTTGGAGAGACTGAACCACCAAGGTTTCTAGGTAAAACACTACTGTACACTTCCAAGCTCTGTTCTCAGTACTGGAAATTTAAGGTACATTTACCTGTGCTGAAATGACAAGCTACTCATACGGTATCAGTTTGTGTGCAGTTATTAAATACACGTATACCCCGGTATTCAAACTCATGCATTCCAAATTCACGACATAACAAACGGTATGTATAATACCTGAGTTGGTATCTGAGTCAAGATGTCCCAACACAGTAAGTGCTATCTGAGTGCAGCCAAATGACATCAGAGAAAAATCTGAAATTGGTGTAGGTGCAAGTGCAAGCCAGGTGACAACATTGTGCCCAGCAGCTGTGTTCTCAGTCTTTACCTCATCCCGAGTTCAAATGCAGTTCACGCTTCCATGATTTCCTTCGCTTCTGTTCAGTCGGTAAGTACCCCAGTAATAGTTCAGTAGGTAAATTTGATTGTTATTTCTCCCCCCCATAGTTAGTTATAGTTAAAATAAATTTAACTAAATTTGAATATAAAATGTTTGAAGCTAGTACTAGTTATAACAAGGAGCAAAACAATGTATGATACATAAATCAAAAAGTAACTGCATATAAAGACAAGTCCATATTCATTACTTCATAAACTGTCTGTTAGTTAGATAATTGCTGCATAAAGTGTTCTTTATCACACTGAGTATTTAAAAATGTATATTTTGGGGAAATGAATTGGGGTTTCACAGAATAACCCAAAACAAATCATAATTTTCCTCATAATAAGGACGTTAGCTTCCCAGTATTTAAGTTCATGGTATTTGAGTGATTTCTTGGAAGAAATTACACCAGGATAAACAGGGTGTACTGAAAATATTAATTACATACACAGGGGCATGGATAAAAAATATGCTTTTGTCTCTCTTGTGCTTAATGCAAACTACTGAGATCAAATGCAGTAGGATTTAATCTGTTGCATGGAACATGAGTTCACTCCGCTGTGATTATGTCCTTATGCTCAGAGACCAGGGTCTCCTGCCTTTAAGGCCTGTTACTCTAGGGGAGAGCCTTAGGATTCTTGTGCAAGTCTCTGCCATGATGTTTTTGTCCTCTTCTCTGGAATGTAAAGGTCACTGGGGGTCGTGGACCTCTGCTGTTGCTGCAGCACATTGTGGGAGGCTCAAGGACACAAGGCGATAAGCTGCTGGCATCATTCAGGGCTTCACTGCTTGCTGCGGGTCCACCGGTCCCATCTTCTCAAAGGCTGCACTTCATAAAAAGAAATCACATGAACACAACAGTAGCAAAGCAATGCAACAGCTAGACCCCTCTTTGCATTTGAACCCACAACATAGCAGCCTTGTAGCAAGCACCTGAATTTATACAGTACCTGTAGCCATTCCTCCACAGTCCCAATTACTCCACACCAAATAAAGGTCTTTCCATGGTCCTCTGCCAATGGTCTTTCATACTCATTTCCATTGATGTTCTTGATCACAGGCCATTTCAAATAGCCTTACCTTGTCATGTCTCCCACATTCAGCTAAAATAAATTTTTGCCAGTATGTAAGCATGGTGCCACCAAAATGTGTATATATATGAAACACACACACACACACACACATTATAGTGGCAAGACCAAAAGAGACAAAAATATAAATTCCTTTCGCACCCAGAAACTTAACTGGTAACTCTCCTCAGACTCAGGCCTCCTATCAAAGGCTTGGGTAGGGGACACAGCCACAAGTGCTCCTATCACCATAAAGACTACCTTGGTTTTCACCTTCCACATTCTCTCCAGTTCTTCTTTCAATCCATGTTATTTTTCAAGCTTCTCATATTCCTTCCTCCTGATGGAATTGCCACATCTATAATCGCTGCTGTTTTCTTTACCTTATTAACACTATATCCGGTTGGGTGGCCAGTACCTATTTATTTTTCTAGATTTGAAAGCCCCACAGAACCTTGGCTTAGTTGTTCTGTCTACACACACACACACACACACACACACACACACACACACACACACACACACAAATTAATTATATGATATGCTGCACCAGAATCCATCAATTTTCACTTGGTCAGGAAGAATGTCATCCTCTGAATATTAGCAAAAGTGTGCATAACTAAATGCTTGCTAAACAGTTGTGCGATTTCTTGCTGTTTTTAAAGGTTCCAGTTTCCCAACATTTTACTGCAAAATGATAGACAATAGACTTGGATTTAAACTGCATTTAACAAAATGCAACTGTCCAAGACTTCATCAGCTGCAACCAGCAGAGGTTGGCACGCTGGAGGACATTAGCCTATATCAGAGTGGCATCGGACGTGTTGACCTGAAGGAGAACGGAGGCTAGCTGACCTGTCAGCAGTCCACATCACATCAAGTGAACAGGGCAAGGTTAAACAGTCACTGATGGGCTCTCTGACACGAAGAATGGGGTAGAACTATATTTGCATATGTTGGCAACTTAATGGGAGGTGACACTTTCCATGCACGGCAAAGGCAAGAGGTGAGGCTGAGATTTTTTTGGGGGGGGGGAAGGTGGAAAATCTGTTCTGCCACAGCATGTGGTGAGATATGAGGTTGGGAAGATAACAGAGTAGGACTGTAGTTGTATCAGATATGTCATATACCCTTCCTCCCCATGCATCTCTGTGTTACCCTTGGGCCCCAACAGAGCTGATATTCTATGATAACATTCAGGAAACGTCATTGCCCATCTGTTGATATCCAGGACACCAGAGGGTTTTTCATCATATCTGATTCAAATTCCTGTTTGACAGACAGCATTGAAAGCAGGCAGTAAAAACAGACCTGTGCCAGATGTCAGCTGGACATCTGGACCATTATTAATATCCAAAACCATCATCTTCACTTTGTTGCATATACAGAACTTTGTCTCTGATTGCAAGTGTCCATCTTGATCTAAAAAAAAAAAAAAAAAATCTGTAACTTTCCAGCACAGCAAAACATCGCCCTCTCCTGGTATCAAACAGTCTTACTCTCAGCTGGTTCAGAGTGGTCTGTCAGGAAAACGACCACGGGAAAATCCACAAGAAAACAAGACTACAGTGTAGATGGAGGTTCCATCCATGTGATTACTCACCTAATAATACATTCACTGCTTTCTGTTACAGTGTCTCCAGAAGGCCAAAATCTGTTCAGCATGTAGGCAACACAAACGCCTGCAGAAGGCGCTGCTTATCAGAAATAAAGCCATTGATGTGCAGAACAAAAGTAAAAAATGAATAAGGGTCTCTCCAGATACAGCATTCTAAAACATGAAAAATAACAGAATGACTTTAAATCAAAAGGATATTTTATTCAGTAATACTTTATAATGCAGTTGCATACCTTTGGCAAAAATAAAACTTTATAAACATTTCATTAACAGAGGCTGGCATAGAAAACCCATAAAACAGGTGCACCAATTGGCAGCTTTGGAAACAAAAAAAATTAATGAACTCTTAATCAAATATGAATGATTACAAGGTAATACATAAGCCCTGTCAGAGTGTACAACCAAACAGGCTGTAAACGTGACTTTGTGAATACTGCGCAGAACTGAGTGGAAGACCTTTACATGTCCATTCCCGGAATACCTGCACTGACACCCTACACAGGTACTGAGTTGAAGAAAAGAGTTCACAAATATGCTCAGAAGAAGTTGCTCAGAGCATCTGTCTTGCAAACAGGTACAGTAATTATGAACTTCATTTTCACGCTGCGACTCTCGCGTGGAGAAAGGTATACATCTAGGCAGCTGACAACCCCCTGCCTAAAAGGTTTCTATGGCAACTAACTGGGGTGTGAGATAAATAAATACTGTATGAAAGAGAGCGGCTGCTCTGCTCGACGGCAGTGAGGAAATCTCCAGGAGAGGTAGGCTACATGTGTGTCGTCAAGGAAGAGGGGAGATCGCTCAAAGATCAAAACCCAAATAATGGGACCAGAACACGACGACTCACAATGTCTGACATTGGTATGGCCATCCCCTCCACCACTCTGGCTCCAGCCATAGACTCTTGCATAGACTCTCAACAGAAATGCCCAGAAGCTCTGAACATTTGTAGCTTGCAGTCAGCACCACAGGTGCCCTTATACCTAATGTGACTACAAATTCAGAACATCTGAGAAGCATCAGATCCTAGTGACCATAAGGGCACTAACAAAAGTGGCAGGAGTGAGGGACAGGAGACTGCAGCTGGTGATTGGTTTTTTACATTGTCCATTTTGGAGTTTCCAGCCTTTCCCTTCTCCTGCTCCCCATAACACTAACCCCAGACAGTCCAACCAAACCTAGTATCTGCAACACCCCAGGGCAGATGTGAACAAAGGAAGAAGAATATCAAACTGCATCTCTCACAGCTGGGCACCAGTTCAACACCCACCACAAAGTCAACATGCAGACAACAATACAAAAATAATATATATTTACATGCCTTAGAGGTTATTATTGCATTTTTCTTTGCATCTCTTCACCAAACTGAACATATTTCATTCCAAAACAGCAGAAACACATTTGAGCTTTCCCCTTAACCAGGTCTTCCAACACCTATGGCCTCAGACTACAAACTGCTTCATCACCAGTGTCCAAAAGCCACATTTTTCTTCCCCATCAACACATTTTCTTCCTGTCAGACAGCACACAACTTCTCATTTTAGGAAACACCTATTTCATACCTACTTTTTTCCTTTGATCCTTCAACACATAAATAGAAACAGGACATCTATCCTTTTTATGGCTTTTTCCACCCGTCTGAATGAATATATTGCCATTTGTATCAGATTCTGGAAAGGGAAGTATCAGTTTTAAAATATAAAAAATAAATATGAAGCAACCAGGAAAAGGATAAAGCGTGGGGGTCAAAGATTAGAACTGTTCACTTTTTGCTACTTTTGATACTCTTGGCAGAACGGCAGGTGGACTCTGTATCGGAGGAGACCCCAGCCAGGTGCAATAAGGATCCTGCAGCTTCCTTCAGCTCTTCATCAACCTCGGGTCTGTCTTCACGCCACGCCCTCTTCCCCAGGGTGGGTGGAGCCCTGGGAGGACAGTACTGCTGCTCAGCATTCCCCGACCTCTTTGTTCCCGTGACCCCATTCTCTCCCACATCTGGTTCAGAGTCTTCATCACTGTGGAAACCCTCACTGCCAGCACGGTGGGCCCATGGGGAGTGGGATGAGACGATTGCCAACCCAGAGCGAGGCCACAGTGAGGGAAGGCTGCTGTATGTGTGGTCCTGCTTTGGGTTGCTGCTGCTTTCAGGAACCAGGTTACGGCAGGACAGGTCTATGGGGCCCTCCTGCTCATCTAAGGAGGGGGGAGGAGACACAGATGAGGGTTTCACCAGTCAGCAAGCACTCAATTGGGCTTCATTTTGTTTATTCATTAACCAAGTATAGAAACAGCACAAAAACTGATGACTACGACCACCACTGACCACTACCCACTCTATCATTACCACCATCACAACTGACTTCATTTTCACTAATCTTCTTTTCCCTTTTATTCAACATCTTCTTTATCAAAATATTTATTTACCAACTTATCTATATGCTACCTCAATTTGCATGTATATTCCAGTGTTCTTATGTCTTTAAATACTGTGCACGATGGTTCAGGAGAAACTACATTTTGTTCTCTCTTGTACATCTAAGTGCAAAATGAGAATAAAGTGAACCTTGAAAATTATGCAAAGGTAAAAAGCCTAACAAATCTGTCACCACCTAACATGACTGATAGTGTCTGAAAGGAAGCGTCTCAGTCAAAGAGCATGTGAAGTGCAAGTTAACCTTCTTTTCATTTAAATATGACAAGCATGCACGGCGCATTCACTGCATAAAGCCCTGTGTGCAACCAGGCAGAGACGTGCAGCATAACAATGAAATGGAGAATGGAATTAATGGGGGGGGG
>UFQX01000919.1:120501-164847 GCA_900497675.1 Arapaima gigas
GGGGGGGGGGGGGGGGGGGGGGGGGGGGGGGGGGGGCTGAGTCTCTTACATGTGCCAGTGTGGTGCTCAGGACCCGAGTTTAAAAGCATCATGGTAGTGGCAGCATCAATGTCACAGTCTGAAAGGGAAAACATGCGTGTAAGTTTAAAAGTGTGTGTACTCCTGCATGTCTGGCTGTGTGTGTCTTTTCTCACTCGGCGAGGGACCCATAAATCAAGCACTCCAAACTGAAGGACAGCTAGTAAAAGACAACAAAACAAGACAAAGGCACACACCTTTGATGGGGCAGCTCTGTTCCTGCATGATGAGGTGACAGGGAGGAGAGGATGCGCTATGGGACAAAAGAGCCTTGAGTCATTATAATGATGAGTAAGTGCAGTCATCTCCCTGCAGTGAGTTCCCCCAGTGAGCAAGTCTTTCAGGGAACACAGCCACTCCCCACCTGACCCACATTATTAACACAGCCTCACCTGGGTGGGGAGGACGGGGGTGTTTGGAAGGCTTTGGCAGGAGGGAAGTGCTGCTTCTGCAGGGCCTGGAGCAGGTAAGGCCGGTGCTGGGGATCCACACACCACAGGGATCCCTTGCCGCTCGGCTGAGGGGGTTGGGGAGGGAGGTGTGCAAAAAGTCTGGGTCAGGATCTGTACTTTGTGTGTGTGTGTGTGTGTGTGTGTGTGTGTGTGTGTGTGTGTGTGTGTGTGTGAGAAAGAGTGAGAGAAAGATAGTGAGAAGAATCAGAGCTAAAATGTATTTAAATATGATAAAATTAAATGTGGTAAGTCAGCCCTGGCTGTCTGAGCAGTCTGCCAATCTAAATATCCATCAGTTAAGTTGATCATATACCTATCGCCCAGTTTTTGCTCTTATTTAATTTCTAAAAACCAAACTTAAACTGGAAAAATGTAAATAGGTACCCTATTTCCCATTTTTTTAAATAGGAAAAATTACAATCTGTTTCAGCTGCTCAAAAAACCTCAACCAATTTCCCCAAATATAACTAAAATGATGTAAAACACCTACATAACTAAAACACCATTATGAATCCACCTCACTCTCACTCCTCTTTCTATAGCAATTTAGTAGGCTATTCAGCATTTATTTGCTCACGTTTCAGATCTTATGGTGGGTTTTCAGAATGCAGCTGGTGAAATATGTTGTGCGATATGAGCACAGGCACAGTTAGACTTTACTGCAGACCAGATGCTACAGATACCCAGCAGGGACAATACAAGCAAGATACATAATGCATTTAAAAATAACTATACATTACAGCTGGGGAGTTTTTATACACAGTTCAGCTGGAAAACAATGTAACACAAATAGTTTTTACGGATTTTTATATTTTAATCTATCAATATTACCCTTTTATTTTTCCATTCTCTAATCTTCTTTCTACCTGTTCTGTGCACAGTGGACCAAAGAATCTACATTTTGTGCTCCCTTGTACACCAGCTATATAACTATTCTTGATTCTAGGGATCCTCTTGTAGGACCTTTGAAGGAGGTGCTTAACTCAACTGCTACAGTAAAATACAAAAATGTACAAATTGGTAAAATAAAACACTGCTGTGCACAAAAGCTTCAAATACAACAAAACGTACTTTTTCCCAAGCTTAAACCGTTTCAGTAGTATTTAATCAGCTCTCCCAGGGCATTCCGTGGAGGAAGAAACGTCACCTTGACTTGACTACCACTGTGATCTCAAATGGGATGGAAGACACGGGGGCATGCTGCTATGGTAACTGAAACAAGGTCGTGTGATTGGACAGCAAGAGGCGGTGTTCAGAAGCCATTAGTCACTGTCTCCTTAATAAAGATTCTGGAACAATAGTGGCCTTACTCATTAAAAAACAAACAGTAATAACTACAAAACAATCTGCAATATAGCCATAGGGAACAGTTCCTACAACATATTCCAATGTAACATTCTGCCACGCTCTCTACTGAAATTTTATAGAACAGCTTGAATAAACAGGAATAACTCAGCATTTCATTAATTCTGCACGAATTCAGTAACAATCCCTCATGAGTCACCACATTATGAACTGAGCTACTGGCTGCCCTAATTTGGAACGAGGCAGAACGGAAAGAAGGCATGTGAAATGTGACCTCAGGCTTTTCCAGTGGCTTCTGTGGGAACTCTATGCTTGCAAAATCTCCTGAGGAAGAGCATACATTTTGAAAAAGGGGCAGAAGCAAAAACCACCACCACAAAAGAGCTCAGGGTACAGCCCTGTTCAACCCAGCACTAGGTGGAGATGTTTACCTACAACATGGTTCTCCACACCTCTCTGCTTGTGCCCCTAGGTCAAACTTAGCTGATGCATAGAAATGAGAATTGTGTATAATAGCAATGTGTAGTCTTACACACTCTCAATGTCACATAACTCCTTGTGTGCCTAAAATTATGTCTATTGTTGGCAAGACAACCTCATGCATGTCATTCATCCTCCCTGCCCTCTTTCTGTGACAACACACTCTCACACACTCCTTAGACAGCTTGCTCACCTTGTCCAGGCTCTTGTCCACCTTGCGGAAGCACTTGTTGAGGGACAAGTTGTGGCGTACAGAGTTCTTCCAGCCAGTAGGGGCACTGGAGAAGTATGGGAAATGTTTCTGAATCCAGCCGTAGATGTCTTTGACAGGAAGGGACTTGCTAGGTGATTGTTCGATGGCCATGTAGATGAGCAAGGAAAAGGAAAAGGGGGGTTTGGACTTCAGGGGGTCTTTCCTCATGCTCTGGCCCTCTAACAGCAAGGAAGAGGGACAGATGGATGAGGAAGGGGCAGCAGAGATGAGAAAGTGCTGCGATCTGGTCTCGCCTTCGATGTCAAACAGAGGGCCTCCGCTGGTTGATGCTTCGGCTCCAACCAAGGTAAAGTTCTGCAGCAAGTTCTCATTTAGCCAGTTGAGGTTGGTGAGTTCATCGTCAGCACTGGCACTGCCTACCACATCCAGGCTAGTGGGGCAGGGGCTGGCTGCGGCACTCTGCGCTTCAGGTAAAGTGACCGGTCCAATGGCCAGACCCCCATGTGCCGCTTGCTCCTGTGCTGTCCCTGCTTTCTTATCTGGTGACATCCCAATACTTGGGCCCATCAATCCAGGAAGGGCTGTGGGAGGTGGACATAAACAGTATTAAATTAGCAAAGCAGTGTTCACGAAGAGTGCCACCTTAACCACTCCTATATCTTATTCTGGTACAAAACAGCCTGGGCTCCCAATCAGCCTCAAACCAGTCCAGCAAGAACTGACAAAGCAGGGGTCCACCACATAGCTCATATGTTCCATGGCTGCTTGTTTCCATGCAGGATAGGGGGGCAGGGCAGATTTACTTAGGGGAGCTGCCGCCATGGCAACTGAGCACAGCTATACCAGTAGCCATGAGCGCAAGGATGATTCATCACCTCCGAAATTGGAACAACAATGTACATGCAGGAAGAAGACACTGTGCACATCATACACATTGATGTTGACCTCCTCACTCTCTGTGCAGATGAGTGTGTGTGTTAAATGTGCATGTGAATATACAGACACTGCTTGTGTAATGGGGACACACCGTTTAATGATGCACTCGTTGTTGTCAATGGTTATCTTCACCTTCGTCGCCACCACATCTTCTACACACACAGAGAGCCACAAAAAGACTACACATTTAGCTGGGATGTGAGCAATGTGCGCACACACACACACAGCACTGCTGCTCTGGACCACAGCTTGAAACTCACTAGTGACACAAACATAACCTAGCCTGTCCAAGTGCTTTTACGTGATGACACAGGTGACACAACAGGTAGCACTAGTGCTTCATTGTACTCAAGCTACTTGTTTAGATGCAGACTTTAATCTGATTCAGTCGGTGGGAATTCTTCATCACTGCAGAGCAAGCTGTAGAGAGAGGTGCTGACACATCCTCTTCATGTTTTCTACATAACTTGTACACTTACCTTGATTTGGGTTGCTGTTACCTAAATAAAATGGACTACTAGTGTCCCATAGAGTGTGTAGCTTCATAACGTAGTACTCAGTGATTCCAGGATAGGCTCCAGACTGCCATGATGCTGACCAGGATAAAGCAGTTATTGAAATAATGGATAGGTGGACAGACTTGGACCTTTATTTAGGGTCCACTACTCTGTGCCTGTTGAATACCACCATCACCAAAACACGAAAACAGTTTCCATTTGCAGCAGTTTCTTTTATAACCTTTACGGTGACAACTGTAACCTTTCATTGCAGAGTGCGAGTTTGAAAAGTCTTCAGGCAAATCTGCTTTGGCAGGTAGAACCAAAAACTGAATTAAATAAAGATGAAAAGTCAGTAGAGCTCAGTATATTTTTCTATGACTAAAGCTTCTGGAAGTTAAAATATGTCAGACTGAAGCCCAGTAATCCTGCAGACAGCACATGAGTCACTGTGAAGATGGCTGTGGCATCGCATGACGTCGCCAACCCAGAAGCAGGTGTCCCACGTGCAGCTCTGCAGCTCAATGGCCCGTTGCTGTGACAACAGGGCCCCCCCACCCAAAAGCAGCTGACATAACGCAATGCCAAGGGAAAGAGGAAGTGGCTCAACATCACGACACAAGAGAAGCACAATGCAAAAAAAAAACAAGTCTTGGTATGGGTCAAACATGCCTACAGCCACAGTCACACCGCAAGGCCAAACCCATTTCCACTGACCCCTTTCCATGGCGTAAGCAGGCCAAATCTGATTTCTACTCTTGTCCTACAATATTGTTTTTTTCCTGAAAAAAGACAAAGGAGAAGTAGAATATACTGATGAACAAGTCAGCATGAAAACGCCTGTAGTCAGTTCCAGAGTCGGTGCATTTGGACATTTGAGGCTGATTGATGGTGCCACCCTAGAGGCCACAAACAAACATACTTGGTCACAGAGCATGCACAGTTAACAAAGAAAGCGATATTTATCCAGCAGACTGGTCCACACAAAGAGCTACCGTTGCCCAACCAAGATCCCTGCTTCTTGGTCCACCAGTCATGATGCCAGCAACAAGGCCTTCCAGGGGCCCATAGGGAGTGAGCCACAGTAAATGAAAGAAGGATAAGGTGAAGGTACAAAAAACTATAGAGAAAAGTTCAAAGTCAGCACCCAGGCTTAAAGACATGATGCTAACCAAGGAGAGGCTCATTTGCAAACCAAATTCTAGATGGGCTGACTCTTTATAACCACCCTCAGGTGCAGTGTTACCAAGGCAACCTGGGACTTATGGCCCCTTAGGGAAATGCAACTCCAGGCATCAGACAAGTCTAGTGTTCCTGACTGGGAGCTGGTGAAAAGGGTACAGGAGATGGGAAGCATGTACAACTCCAGAAAGGGACTGGAAGGCCACTTAACTCAGGTTACATGGCCACTGGGCCTATGTATGTATGCATGTATGTGTGCATATCATAACTCCCACATCATGACTACCATTTTAAACCTCCATCAGATCTCCTTGATTGTCCTTCATCTCACGTCTTAACCAGCACATACACCCAGAGAAAGACCCCTTCGATGTGACACTGCAACTTACATCACCTGAATCCCTCAGGGTCACTCCACCACATGCCACTCCCAACATACACCTGTTCAATGTTAGAAACCCACCCTAAAGAAAAGCAAGTCCAGCAGGAAAAACAGGGCCACCTATTTCAAGTTGTTGCCCATAGCAACCAGTCTACCTCTAGGGGAAGGGGCAGGAAGTCAATAGTCTTAGTCGGCAGTGGAAGAGACCAAGCTATGCAGTCCATGCACGCAGGCACACCCACGTCCACACACGTGCGTACATCACACACACACACACACATCCCTAATCAAACACTATGTTTCTTTAGAACTGGTTACCATGGTTCCGGTTTGGGGACACCTGAAAAACTGGTGATAACATTTCTTGCTAGCGCCAACAATCAAAAGCACTTTCAGCTAGATGACAAAACATGTGAACCCTCCATTTGTACCAGCAAGAAGAGGGAACACACCACACTGAAAATGGGACATGAACATAAAATACTGGCAGGCAATATTTCCACTAAATGGGTGATGAGCATACCAGTGGCCTGCTGGGAATTGGTCATGTAATCACCTTGGAAATTCAAACCAAAAAAACAGTGCATTTCACAAATGCAGAAAAACTTACAAGAAGTAATCTCTAAAGTAAGGGTCCTACTAAAAATCAACCGAAATGTGAAACAATATCACTTTCACTAGTGTTTTTGGAACTTTTTTGCCATCCACCATCACTGAGGAGACATAACCACTATGGTTAACACAGTGTCAGCATCATACTGTGTGTTAAAAGACACAGGTTTCCTATCATAAAACTTAGTTTCCACCTATTAATATTTTTTAAAAGTGGAGAGTTCTGATTTTTGTCTGCCAGAACAAAATACTTGGCGAGAGGTCAGCGCGTAGCACCTTGCTAACAGAGGACTGGGGAGAACATTTGGACTGCAGCAAGTTACCACAGGGGTCAACACCTCACCAGACCACTAAGAGAAAGGGGTCACATCCCTAAAAATAAGCCCCACCCACTAACTCAAAGCATTCATGGCAATCAGTTCCACCAAGGGCAGCTAAGAATCCATAAAGTACATTCCTGTCCATTTATTTTTCCATCTGTCTCTCTCTCCATCTGCCTGTCTTATTTCATCTCTCCCCATTTCCATCCATATTCCTGTCTGAGAACATCTCCACATCTGCCAGTTTCACCCTCAATTTGTCTTCTAGCTCTGATTCTGGGACAGGAGACAAAGCAGGTCAGCAAGACCAGGTGAGTGGACAGTCTGCGTGAACATTCAGTTACTGCATGACCTCCAACTGCTGTTGTTCAGTGGATGTGGGTGTGGGTGTGAGTGTGAGTGAGGGGGGGCACAGAGACAACAGTTCGATCACCACGTGTCTGAGTCCCCCACGTGTGTGCGCTCGCGCCCGCACACATACACACACACACACACACACACACACAATAGGCATTTTTATACCGTTACACACAGAGACGCCAGTATCAAACTAAACAACGTTAGTTATGTTTTTGTTCCCTCGTGTCGCGCTACAAACACTTCGCCTCCTTGTAAAGTTTCACTAGCAAAGATAGTGAAATACCTATTAAACAGCGCAGGCTGTCCGCATGGCTGAGTTAGCCGATCAGTCACAGAACTATTCAGAACGGTACGTTAAACTAGCGAACGAGTGAAGCTAACCAGGCGAATTTCCGTGTCTCCGACACGCGCGTTCGTCGTTCTTAGTGAGCGGCTCTGGCGTTGTCACGCGCAGTTCCGCGGGTTCGGGTACTCACGCTCGTGCATGGCGCGCCCGTTCCAGTCCACCGCTGGGACCCGTCCGTGCAGCTGCCCGCCTCGCTCCACTGTCACAAAGCAGCGCCGCGAGGACCACCTCCTTCCTCCCGCCGCCGTTGCCAAGGCAACGGTGCCTCCTCGGCCAATTGTAGCGCAGAATCGTTCAGGACGTTCAGGAAGTGCGCACGGTCGCGCGCCATGCGTTCGCCATTTCGGCTCGAAAGAGCGAGTTGTTTACTAAACAGTAGCGTTGACTCGGAACTAGCCATGTGATGACGTCAGTTCCCTCATTCTGCTCGTTTTTATTCAGTTCAGTTGACTCGATTCCTGAGTATTTTGTTACAGTCTGGTGACTTATTGCCATTAAAAGTTGCTGTCCTGCCCATGAAACGGGAGTGCAAGCACGTGCAGCGTGTGCTGGACTCTGGGCCAATGAAAGAGGGGTCTCGTGAAAAGATGCTGAGGGGGTTCTGCAGTCCAACTGACATCATTGGCAGATGACCTAGGCCTATGTATGTCAATTAAACACGTTGCTTACAGAAGGAGACTGGGACTGGGATTGGACACACACACACACACACACACACACACACACACACACACTCACACAATGAGCTTGGTCTATATAACCAAAGTCTGACATAGTTCACAATTGTAGAAAGCAACTGATGCTGTTTTTCAAAGCTGGATTAACAACCCACCTCTATTGCCAGAATGAAAAATGCAAAGACTCAACAGACCAGAAAATGAGCACACAAATTCTTCTTTGGTCAGCCCAGCAGCATACCCACATTCATAAAACACACTGTCATGTCTGCCAAAGCTCCTGAACGCGTTGGAACTATATAGGTTCCTCAGTCCCCCAAAAGACACCGCAATAGTTAGACACCTATTTGCATACATACAGCAGTAGTACTTTATGGGAGTCATAATGCACTGCTGCTGCATGTTTGTAAATAAATGCCAAAAAATATCTTCTCCGGGTATTAAAGTCTTTTGAGCATGCCTCTGTAGGAAAATGTGTGTGAGAGACCGTCAGTTAGGTGTTAAAGCACTGGCTTTAACTGGGCAGGGGCAGAGCTAGAACAAAGTGCCACCACCCATGAATTTCGGTTGTGTGATGTAGCTCCACAGACCTGATCAGGTTCTCAGAGCCCTGCACAGTATCACTATACATTTCACTCTTTGGACATCAATCTATAGCCCTCCATATTACCATAGCTGTGTCCATCAGCATCCTTTTGCTCCAAAGCATGATTGGAGAAAACTGCATCTCTTGGACATTTTGCTCTCCTGCTAATAGAGACCATGGTGGAGGTGCCTTTAAGGCAGGTCAGGGTGCCACTACACATCCCTGCCATATACACTATGTCTTTCAAACACCATCCTAGGATTTCTTAACTCTGATTCCCTTTGTGAGTGGCCAGTGTGGTCATCTGGTATCACAGTGTCTGGTACTACAGTGGGTTCCAGGGCTGTCTGTAATGAGGTTGGGGATCTCTTGGAAAAAAATTCTTTGAAGAACAACTGACTGTAACAACTGTCTTTCACTCAGAGTTTTACTTTTGGTAATTTGCAGTACTTTCATTATTTAAAAACTTTACTTCTATGTGTTTGAGTCCATGGACCATTTCAAACAGCCCATCAGATATTGAATCCTTTCCCTGAAGCAGCTGTGGTGACAATGGTCCTCAGTTTTGTATCCCGACCTATGGGGGGAAGGGTGTGTTTTGGGTGCTGTTGACCTCGCTCTTCCACTGACATTTCCTTGATTCTAAGGTTAAGAACTCTGGGGTGAAGTATTAAGTCTGTTGCACTTCTGCACACAGTCTGGGGTATCAGCAGAACATCACTTTTCCTGTTCAGGTCTTGTAAATAACTTTGGGAGGCTGAGGAGCAGGGCTGCAGTGTGGGGTTTTCACTTTGTCATCTTAAGATACCCTCTATGAGAAGTTCAACAACTGGGCCCTAATGTTCTGGCCTAGATCAGACTTGACATGCACAACAAAATAAGGCAAATGCTATATTCCAGCTCTTAAATTTGAACAAAAAGTGTTTTTCACTGAAACCTTAACTCAGCAGCAAAAAGCACAAAATGAAATTAAATAGGTTTTACTTTCCTGTGGTCTGCACTCTCCTCATACTGATCACAAGTGTCGCCCCCTTGTGATCACATCTGGCATAACTACCGTCCCCTGAGGACACACGTAGAATGAACAGGGTTCTCCTGTTTGTTTCTTTTGTTCACCAGCAGTGCAGTGTTGTTTTAACTTTCAGTCTAAAGGTCTTATCCCCCCTAACACACCATATAACTCTCATCCCACTGACACAGAGGCTGAACTTCACCCCACTGGCTTAGACAGTGCAAGGGACACAATATCCCATGATGCACTGCATGATATCTGATGGGAGAAAATGGCAGTTATGTTCCAGCTTGATCTTTATAGATATGTAGGTGGCAACTGGAAATAACTGGCTACTGTACTGTGCATTATCTTTTACATTTAGTAATGGCGTCCCCTGCAGGAGGAGGTGAGAGGTAGCCCAGGAGAGCAACTGGCAGGATATTGCTCTTTAAATAAAATACAGATACAACTCAGAAGGAAACTATGAACGATAAAATAAGAAATACTGAATACAAATAGGACAGAAATAAAGACTGCACACAAAAAGGTTGAATGAAATAGTTAATGTTTTTTAAAGGTTTACAGTTACTGAAGGCCAGAAGAGTACTGATATACTGCGTGCCTTCATAATGAGTCAGGTTTTTGCTGTTTAATGTACATTTTTCAGTATGATGTTTCGGTGACAAAACAAAGAGATTAATCAAATAATATTCTCTTGCTAGCAACGTCATGGAAACCATGAAGCTCGGGCCGTGCGAAACGGCGCCCCCTGTAGGCGTCAGGAGGAGCAGAGCGGTGGGCGGGTGTTCCTGCGCGGCGATTCTTGTTCACTCCGTGCTGGGGAGTAAATGGCTCCTCCTGCAGGAGAGTCGCCGAACTGAGCGGGGGCAGCGAAGTGGGAGCGGGCAGAAAGCGACGTAAATAAGACGGTGAAAGAGCGCAGTTGGGCTCCTGCTCCGCCACGACTGTTCATGTGGAAACGGCCTGTCTGAACGGTTCCGCTTCGCCTCTCTGACCACGACCGTACCTGCAAATGAACTCGCTGCGAGCCGCCAGCAGGAGACCCAGACGAGTGTCGAGGCCGCGCCCGCTGCAGCCGGACAGGAACAACGGGGAGAGAGGTAAAGAAAAAGCACCGTTTGTTGGGTACATAACTCGGGAACCCGCAGGTCTGGTGGTTTTTATAAGCTGTTTGCTTTTAATAGCGTTGCCTTCGCTGTTGATGTCTGATGGCTGTGTGTGATCAGTGCGGAAGACGGAACCTCGAAGCTTGGCGTGGGGGAGCAGGAAACGCCGAGGCTGGTCGCGTAGCAGCCGCGCAAGCAGGCCGCGCTTTGTTCGGCTTCCCTCCCTTCTTTAGCCCTGGGACTGCTTTTGTGGGTCGGCGCGAGAGACCGAGAAACACCGAGGCTTCCTGGTAGCAGTAGAACAGAACAGCCGCGTGTTGTTCGGATTCGGTCACTCCGTCCATCCCGTGACGGCGGTTTTATAGCTTGGTTTCGGAGAGCAGGAAATGCCGAGGCTTATCATGTAGCAGCGGAACAGTCAGGCCGCGCTTTGTTCGGTTCGTCTTACTCCTCCACAGCCGGGGCAGTTTGGCTGTGTCTGTGTCTGTTGCCGTTCTCGGACACCCGAAACCTTCAGCTGTGTGGTCCCGGACCCCTGCGGGTGTCGGCCTGCGTTCGGGCCACGCACAGCCGAACTGCGTTGTTCTCGCTGCCGGCTACCGGACTGCCATGTTCGGGGGCGTCTCTGTGGCGTTCCGCCGCTTTCTGCTCATTTTTTCTGTGTGTTAACCTGCAGGCCATCCAGATGTGGATATTTATACATATTTATATATTTATACGCCGTGGTTCCGGTGTCATAGCCATGTTTTTGTGTACAAAACCGTCGGTGGGAACGAGCTGCGCAGTTGGTGCTCGACTGGGCCCCTCGGTGCCGCACAGACAGACAGACAGACCGCTGTGTGCGCTCACACTGTCTTTGTACTGTGTTGTTACTGTACCAGTACACAGTTCAGGGTGTGTTAGTACCGTGTTAATACCATGTTCACTGTGTGTGCGGCTGTCGTTCCCCGCGGTGAAAGCCAGTGGGCCCCGGCGGCTCCGCCGACCTGCTTCTCGGACTCCTTTGTCCCTGGGAACCGCTGCTTCGCTCCGTCAATTCGTGTAAATCAGTGAAAATTTAAATACTGTGTTTAACGGTTTAAACCCCCGTCCTTCGTGCTTTTAGTTTATAGAAATACTAATATCAGTACGAAATGTGATGTGTTGACACTGTCATCGATAAAAACATTTACCACATAGTCTCGTGCCTGCTGATCCCACTTCTAAATAGGAACGACTGGTTAACTGTCTGGTTAATTAGTCACCAGTTACCAGCTGATATGTCAAGGCATATTGTGTGCTATATCAGGCTAGTTGAGTCACTGGTTGCCAGGTTTGTCTGCACATTCAGTAGTCATTGAGATACAGTCAGTGTGTCTGGCTGGTTATCTAGTCATGGGTAATGACCACCATTATCTGTCAAAATATTCAGTACACTGTATCAGGCTGGTTAACTAGTCATTGGTAACCAACTGATTTATGAATGCATTTAGCGTTCTGTACAAGGCTGTCAGTTGGCCATTGCCACTAATGTCACGTGTCGATATGAGCTGCTTGGTGCAGCATGGAGGAGTAAAATACTATACTGTTGTAATAGTAATGTAGGGTGGGAGGTTGTGAAGTAAAAAAAAAAAAAAAAAGTGTTAAGTGAGCATCTGTAGCATTTGCATTTATAATGAAATCATGATGTGCAACTTGGTAGCTTTTTAAAAGATAACTTTTGTTCTCAGTATTGTTACTGAAGTGCTGTAGGGTCATTTTTAGTCAGCAGTTCTGCACCTTTGTGTAACTCTTATAGTTCTAGGTTTCTCTCGTAAGACAATGATAATGTGCTCTATGACAGTATTTAGTGTTGAAATGTCCATGTGTTCAAACTGAACACTGCAAATTTTACTAATTTCATCTGCAAAAGAACAAATATAGGTTGCATTCATTTCTCACAGAACATAAGTGTTTAGGATGAATTTATAGGTATGACAATCACTTCCAAATTGTATAAAACAACATGTTCAGCCTTTGAAAAGTTGTGCTAAGTAAGGGTCACAGCCATGTTTTTGGTTCTGGGGTAACAGACAATTTACCACAGTTAAGAGAATTAATTTATTAGAAGTCTGTAATTCGATAACATTCTCCATCAGTCTTCATATTAAAGTGATTGAGACATGACTATATCTGTTGGCAAAATCTAACGTAAGCCAGGAATGTACTGGAATCCTTTTGTTGTGATTGAGGGGTTAGTTGAGTGTTGAGCTGAACACAGAATTGAATTGTTAGATTCTCTTTTGTGGTTTCTGTTGCCTCATTTCAGAGAGTTACTGATTTTTATGCAGAAGTGTAAAATGCACCAGGTGTGAGGTTATGAAATGTTCTTGCGGACTGCGTCTGCCAACTCAGGAAGTGTATAAGGTGAAAGGTATTCTGGAGGTGTGTGGTCCTAAGGTGTGACCTTTTATGAACAGGAAATACCACTGATGGCAACAATTATTTATGGCTCAGTTTTCAATCAGTTTATAATAATAATAATAATTTCTGCATTGTTCTGGTAGAGAACCTTGCTTGTTTGTGAAATTGCAGGTCTCCTTGGATTTGAACAGGTAACCTTTTTTTCAGAGTTCCAATTCTTTGAACACAAACCCAGATACCATATGTACCATATTTCACCACAGCCTTTGAGTTGAGGAGCAAAAACTCTCAGTTGATTTGACATGAAAAAGAAAGAAAATGGGTCAATGACTAAACCCAATATGCATTTCTGCTTATCTTTTTCACAGAAGGTTCTGGTACCGTTTTAAAGTAGACCTCCACTCTGAAGCTTTCAGTCCTGTTAGGATTCCTGATTACTGGTTGTTATAACAAGTTACCATATTTGTAAATGTGCAAACTCTTTTAAAGATAAAACTGTTGATACAACTGCATCAGACTTATTTTTTTTCTTCCTTTTCATAATAACAATTACCATTTTTAATGAGCAGGTAGTTGAAACATCCCACACACATATCCTCACCTTATAGTTGTTGTAATGAAGGTTGTCAGTTGGAGTAGGTCTTCTGTTGTACCTCTTACAGTAGAAGTGGTCCAGAATAATCTGGATGTGGAGAGATCTCTGCTGAAACTCTTGTATTGTCTTGTGTGGAAAAAGCCAGTGATTCTGGTTTTATAACAAGGAAATGGATAACTGAGTAGTTAATCTAAGCAAATTTTTGTCATTGACTTTTAATTATGTTGGGATGCACTACATTTCAGTAAGGTTCCACTATACAAAGCAGTCAAATTTCCATCTTTACAGTCTAATGTAGTTTTGATGGAAGCCTTCAACTGTGATTCCTTTTAATGGGAACAAGTTGATATTTTTGTAATTGCAGTGCTGACTTCTCATGTAATAAGGTGTAATTAAAAATGAGGAAAATACAAGTTCATCGAGAGGTCTTATGATGATGGCGCCATAAAGATCTCTGTTGAAAGCATTTCCTCCTAGTACATAATTAAACGCTTTAGCTATTTAATTGAATGCTGACAAAACTGGTACTGGAAAAAGGTTTAAATGTGATATGTTGTGTGAAGTTTGCATGTTTGTAACCATAAGCTATGCATAGCAGAAAGTAGTAGTAAATCGCTTCTGTAACCTCCCTCACCAGTGGTCAGTATGGATTGAATTCAAATAAATATTTGTGCCTTCTTATGTTTCACTGTTGTGTAGAATGAGCAAATGGGAGGCTACTTGTGAAATAATTTTTTCATGTAGTAATGTGTTAAAGGGCAGAATGTACTGTAGTAAATATGACTTTTTGGCTGCTTTGCATGGATCACATTCTTGTACTCTGTGTATGCTGTTTACTTTGACAGGAGTTATGATTGTTGTTTTTTAACTTTTTTTGTGTGTGTATGAAGTGAACATGGGGGAATTTTCAACATTTTCACTACTTTAGTCTGCTGTTATCGCGTATTTAGTTTGATGCAATCAAAAAAAAAATCAGACCAGATAATATATTCAGGTATATACAATTAAATCCTTTAATGCTTTTAGTTGGCAACTCTATTATTAATAATGATCAGTGTTCAAAAATCATCTGGCCTCAGGTAAACTGCAGTTTTGTGTGGACACTCTTGCATACTTTGAGTGGTGTACAGTCTTTAAATGTATTGATTAAATTACTTTAAGATGTTTTGATGGTGCTGTTAGATACAAGTGTTGGGTAAGAAATCCTACCAACTGCATTTCTGCCCTCAACTAAAATGTTTCTTTTACTTTTAAATCATGCTCAAATGATTTGAACACTGTCAAATTATGGAATTCCTTTATTTGTGCTTGGTAAAGGTTTCGTGTGGGTGTATATTTTATAAATTTACTCAAACGTCATTCAACTCAAAAGTGCAGCAGCTCAATATTCTGATGCCACATATGTTGGTAAAGTATATTGTGATGTAGTTTGCTGGTGATGACAGGAAAATTATGTCGTATCGTACACCTAGGGTCCACAGAACTACAGAGTTGGATGTAAATGATGTAAATGTTGTTGGTTTAGTTTGCAGATGCTTCTTACCAAAGTAAAATTACTACCTTGTGGTTGTATATTTTGCACTATTGAATGCTTCACACCTTTTTGACTGAGGTTCTACAGAGCAGTTTCTTGTATAGATGATATTTTGCTCTGTTTTTTTATTACAAGACTAAATTTTACTAATGACTTTCAAATTTTACTACTGAGCAAACAATGTCAGGCTGGTCCCGGTGCTTTATAGCCTACAACTCCCCCAAACACCAATTTAAAAAAAAAAAAAAAAAAAAATTCATACAGCACTTGGCTCCATGTTAGTTTAAGACGCTGAGTGAAGTCAATTCAGTGGAATGTGAGGTCTGGATTGTGTTTGTTTTTAAAATAAGTAAACCCATAGATCCTTCTGCCTTTAATGGGGCTTCTGGGGGAATCCCTACATGCAGCTGTTTGAATTGAAGTGTCTTCATTGCATTTTGATTGTTTTGGCACCATTAGAAATCTTTGTAATTTTAAGCATAAATATCACTGAAAATAGCAACAAGTTGCCTTGGAGTATTTGTTCCAGTAATTACCTCGAGGGGGTGGAGAGGATCCTTGTTGACACAGCTGGTGCTGTGAATGTTCCGGATTGCTGGTCCTGCACCACAAGCAATGAGTGGGGGGCTCATAGTTAGTGTCTGCAACAGACTTAGTCCTTGCCTGCTTCCTACGGTTGGCTGGAGCCCTGGGATGTCCCAGTTTTAAGGAGGCCCAGGTGAAGGTACAACTTAGGGTTTCCTTCAGTTTACTTCAGGTTTTTAACCTCATTTTAAATTGCTTTGAGTGTTCAGAATGACTCTGTGAATGTGTAACCTCATTACGGTGTTTTGTGTCTCACAATAGGTTATACTGAGTTGTAGATTCATTCAAGCAGGAAGTTGTTGCAGTCTTTCCCCTCCTCTTCCTATTGTTTCCACCAATAAGAGTAGCAGTGAAGGGCTGGATGCTTTTGATTGGTCTGCTTTCTCAGTTCCTTCCTTTTCTTTGTGTCTTTCCCTCAACCTTTTGTTTAGCACTGATGGTGCCAACAAACGGATTTATTTATTGTCACAATCTTAATTTACAGGCATTTGGCAATGAAATGTAATGTTGTTTTTTAAAAAAGCGCTATTGATGTCAAAGCTGTCCTCAGAATCAAGAGTGATAATCTTTTGCTTCCATTCACCTTTTTACTGGAGTCTGTTGTATTTGTTGTTTCTCACCATTGTCCACCTCTGTTACAATTAGTACAGAGGCCCTTTTCATGCACATTGTATTGAGTTTTTGCATTTCTGTGTGTACACAACTTCCAATTTGTCAGAAAAGTTTGCATTCTCTGCAAAATCCTCACAGGTCTGTGATTCAAATGGCCTCTATGCCACCATAGTTTGTTGGCAGAGTTGGAGTATAATATTGTAACAACCACATAGTCTTCTGCATCACTTTATGGAGGATGATGGTGAGATGGGGAAGTGCCGAAGATAGAGGGCTGAGATATCACCATATCTATCTGAGGGACAGCCCTTTGTGGCATTTTGCTCAGCAAAGGAAAAAACTGCCTGCCTGATGTCCCACAGTTTGGGACCTCATATCTCACGTGTGACCAGGAACGTGTGGGTGAGGGGACATCTGCATAGCTCTAAGTGCAGGTTTCTTCCTTTGTATAGTGTCAGTGTGAGCTCCCCCCAGTACCTCTTGGTGACGCTGGAGTTAGCACACTTTAACAGCCTTTCCACTGTGGAGGCTGATTGAGACACACAAAGACTACTCAGACAGGCTTCTTTCAGTCATTTACAGTTCTGTAGTACTGCCGTCTTCCTCATTCTTCATGTAAATTATGGCTATACTTTGTGTAGTGGTTTTCTATGTGTGGTAATTTTAACTGCCAAAAAGGTAGATTTATAACTTTGTACAAAAATGATTGCAAGGTCGCTTCTTTAATTCAGGAGCCTCTCTCTCCATGCTCCTGTGTGAGGTTTATCGTGTTCTCTCACCTGGTCTTCATCAGACTCCAAAGCCTGTTCTGGCATTAACCGTGTTGGTTGTGTGTTCTGTTTACAGAAGATGACGTTCCTGCAGACATGGTTGCAGAAGAATCCGGTCCAGGAGCTCAAAACAGTCCCTACCAGCTACGAAGGAAGTCCGTGTTGTCTAAGAGAACTGCATGCCCAGCAAGAAGTCCCATGGAGGTATGGTCTCTTGGCTGTTGTCTGCACATCTGCCTACTCGCATGTCCTCCACCATGGTCATTCCAACCCCCTGTGTGTATTGGTTTTTGTTCCAGCTGAGCTCTTATTATTCTTTTATTTAGCTGTTTGAATCAAGTCATTTATTCAACTATGCTAAACTGAATGTTACTACCTGCGCTTTTTTTAGTTAGTGGTGTCCAGAGAATAATGGTGACAGGTTCAGCTAAGAGATGTTCTATTTTTCTCCCTTGAGAGAGTTAATGGTCACTATTGTGATTTAACTGTTTATTGTCCTGTGCTGTAATCTCTCCGTATGTAGAACTTGGGTACACTAAATGTCAAGGAAGACTTAGAATGGCCACTACCTCAGTGGATTGAGACTCCCACTGTTAAGAGACACAATGGCTACTTTGAGCTGAACACACTGAGCCTTTCTTGTTCTTTGCAGGGTGCATCCACTTCCACCACGGAGACCTTTGGCCCACGTGCCAAGCGTCCCCGTCTCTCTGGGAAGCCTGTGGATCTCCCAGGTGAGTAATAACACATCTGATGTCGTATTTCCTTGGATTTGTGGATTGGTGCTGATTAATGATGTCTCATGCTCCTCTTTTGCAGCTGCCCCAGCTGAGCAGTATCTGCAGGAAAAGCTACCTGATGAAGTGGTCCTGAAGATCTTTTCCTACCTGCTTGAGCAGGATCTCTGTCAAGTTGCCCGTGTGTGCAAGCGCTTCAGTGAGCTGGCTAATGACCCCATTCTCTGGTAACTCCTTTATACCAGTCACCTAAAGCCCCTATCTTACTGTTATTCTAGGGAAAGGTTTGCATTTGGCCTGTGAACATCTGAAACTTGGTTGAACTTTTTCCAAAATAATACTCATCTCAAATCTCTGGTGAAGTGTCCTGATGTATGTTGGTTATAGGTTGCTGGTACTTTGCCACAGGCCTTTGAGGTGAACTTGATGAATGTTGTGCATTCTGTAGGAAGAGGCTGTACATGGAGGTGTTTGAGTACACACGTCCCATGATGCACCCTGAGCCTGGAAAGTTTTATCAGATCAACCCTGAGGAGTATGAGCAGCCCAACCCGTGGAAGGAGAGTTTTCAGCAGCTGGTGTGTGTTTTTATGTGCTTTTAGCCTGGAAGTCACAGTCCCTGTTTGTGCTGTTATTATTGTCACACAAGACCTTGGAGGTTGGCCTTTTCACCTGACTGGATGTTGTGCGCTTTGGCTTGCAGTGTAAAGGGGCACATGTGAAACCTGGCTTTGCTGAACACTTCTATAGCAATCCTGCCAGGTACAAGGGACGGGAGAACATGCTGGTAAGAAAGCACCTGCGTTCCTTGGGTTCCTCCCAATCTCAACTACGGCTACACAGAACCTATTAAAATGGTATAATATATGGAACTGTTTCTCCTAGAAATTCTTTGGTTTTTTTCTATATAAATATGCTGATTATGGTGTAGCAGTGTAGAATCAGCAGAGAAGACGAGAGGTGTATTTCCTCAATGGCTGTTACACCCAATTGCTTTGATTTGTTTCCCCTTAGTACTACGACACCATTGAAGATGCCCTGGGTGGGGTCCAAGAAGCTCATTTTGAAGGGTTAATATTTGTCCACTCTGGAATTTACACTGACGAATGGATCTACATTGAGTCGCCGATTACCATGATTGGCGCTGGTATGTGTTTTCTCCTTTCTGGCTCTCTGGTCTGCTTTATTTTCACAAGAAGACAAAAGGGGTGATTATAGATAAATGCAGAGTCAAGCTTTCTTGGACATAGAATTTTTCTCAACTAAGTCATTGATGCTTTTGGTTTCACTTCACCCTGGTCTGTGTGTTGGAAACAAAAATAGCTATTAAAAGTGGCCTTGCCACATTGCCAGAGCTTCTTGTCTCAGCAATTCCTTCCCCTCCCCAGCACCGGGAAAAGTTTCAGACAAGGTGATCATCGAGAACACAAGGGACTCCACGTTTGTCTTCATGGAAGGATCTGAAGATGCCTATGTGGGCTACATGACCATCAGGGTAGGTCCCTAACAATCTATCACCAAGGATTTGCTTGCAGTAATGTAGTGCAGTAAAGGTATCCCCCTACTTATGAGCTTAATTTGTTCTTGGAAATTGGCTTGTAAAGTGAAATCATGTAAGTGGGAGACTTAATTACCATTAAGGCGCAAACTTTAAAAATTTCCCTCATGTTTGTGTTTCTCGTGTTTGTTTAACTCGGTAAAGGGATTTGCCTAATTTCTCATAAATATGCAAAAAACTCGTAAGTCATAGACTCGAGGGATACCTGCACCTAAATTTTCAAGGTTGAGTGGACTGTTTCCACTAAGACTTAGTGTGGTTAGCGAACAAAGCTTCCTCTATAGGATTACAGTGGTAATTCTTTTCTTTGCCCATGTTCTCTGTCATTCTGCAGTTCAACCCTGATGACAAGTCTGCTCAACACCACAATGCTCACCACTGCCTGGAGATTACTGTCAACTGCAGCCCCATCATAGACTATTGTACAATCCGCAGTACCTGTACAGGTAAGGCCTGCTCCTCTGTGAATACTACCATCTGCACCAGAACCTCAACCTTTTCTCGTCCCTTTCTCCCAATTACTACCTTGAGTTGTACAGCTATTTGGAGAAAAGCATCTATTGAATGAATAGATGTAATTTAAATGTTTAGCTTCTTCATAGTGGAAACCAGAAAACAGTGCAAAGTTTTTTAGGCTTTATTTGTAGAAGATGCTGGTACCTGTACTAGATCCACACTAGTGTGTTTGCTGTTCTGTCCTGCAGTCGGCTCAGCTGTTTGTGTGAGTGGACAGGGTGCATGTCCTACCATCAAGCACTGTAACATCAGTGACTGTGAAAACGTGGGACTTTACATCACAGACCATGCACAGGTGAGACCCAGGTGTGCTCTGTGTGTGTTCTGGAAGCACAGCTTCTTTGGTAATAAGAACTATCTCTGTGGAGAGAGATATGAGGTTAGATGTGCTTTACCTGACCAGCATGTCATCTGGGATTGTCATCTTTGTCATTCCCAGGGTGTTTATGAGGACAATGAGATCTCAAACAATGCACTGGCAGGGATCTGGGTGAAGAACCATGGAAACCCAATCATCCGACGGAACCACATCCACCACGGGAGGGACGTGGGCGTGTTCACATTTGACCACGGAATGGTAATCCAGAGCTTGTAACACTACTAGAGTTTCAGCAGTTTCACCGTGTAGACTGGATTTGGTGTTTCCTTGTTGGATTTTCATTCCTTTGTCAGGCTTTTGTTAATTGTATGCATGTTTTTAATTTTTTTTGGACATTCAAAGTCTATTCTAAGTTTTGGCTCATTTGATCAGCTGATCAGGGGCTTCTGAAGAGTTAAGAACATGCCAGTTTTGTCTACTTTTTGCTACTCTGTTAAGAGGACTGAGGAGAAAGGTTTTAGTGCTTTCATTCCTAAGAGGACTGTGTGGTAGAGGCTGGTGTATTTATGCATTTTGTGATACCGTCTCCCTCCCCAGGGCTACTTTGAGAGCTGCAATATCCACAGAAACCGGATAGCAGGCTTTGAGGTAAAAGCGTATGCCAACCCCACCGTGGTGCGCTGTGAAATCCATCATGGGCAAACAGGAGGCATCTATGTACACGAGAAGGGCCGTGGTCAGTTCATCGAAAACAAGATATATGCCAACAATTTTGCTGGCGTGTGGATCACCTCCAACAGTGACCCCACAATAAGGTGCGCTGTCTTTTAGTTCTCTCATCTGCCATTATCTCTTTTCTCTAGTTTGTTCTCTGTCTGGTACATTTGACTTTATTATCTGATCACTTGTACTAATGCAGCTAAGATTTTTTAGAAATTTCTACAGTAACCTCCAAAACAAAACTACTTGTTTTCTTTTGACTGTGCTGAACGTTTGCAGTAGTTGTACCCTGTTCTTGCTTTTTGTGCAAATTCAGGGGGAATGCCATCTACAATGGTAACCAAGGTGGCGTTTACATCTTCGGTGATGGTCGGGGTTTGATCGAGGGAAACGACATCCACGGCAATGCGTTAGCAGGCATTCAGATCCGAACAAACAGCTGTCCTATTGTCCGGCACAATAAGATCCACGACGGGCAGCATGGTGGAATCTACGTGGTGAGTCTTAAGGGAGTTTTCATCATGGCTACAGAATTCAACATTCTAATACATTATGGAATTTGTAGTTCAAAATATTCCAAGGATTTGTACTCTGGGTTTTTTTTTTTTTAATGCAAAGGTTTTGTCCCTCCACCTCTGCAGCATGAAAAAGGACAAGGGGTGATTGAGGAGAATGAAGTTTACAGCAACACGCTTGCAGGTGTCTGGGTGACAACGGGGAGCACTCCTGTGTTGCGGCGGAACCGGATACACAGTGGAAAGCAGGTCAGTCTGCTGGGTCATGTCTAGTGGCATTTACCACTTCTTTATGAGCAACTAGCAGTTTTGGCTTTCTTACTATTTTTGTGGTTGATACAGGTGGGGGTATATTTTTATGACAATGGCCACGGGGTTTTGGAGGACAATGACATCTACAATCACATGTACTCTGGTGTCCAGATCAGGTGAGTTCTGTTGACTTCTGTGTGGGATATATACCTTTTACTGTGTCAATAAAGAAAAGCATCCTCCACAACTGAATTACAGAAGACTAAATGTTTGCTGTCGACCTATAGAACTGGCAGCAACCCCAAGATCCGAAGGAACAAGATCTGGGGAGGCCAGAACGGTGGAATCTTGGTGTACAACTCGGGTGAGAGGCCTACATCTGTGCTCAGCCCTCTAGCTGGTGTCTGTATTGCAGTAACTGGGCTTTGAACAACCTGAGCTGTTTTGTTTTAGTCGGGTTGAACTGTTGAGTTTTGCCTGACAGTGTCATTTTTTTATTAAATATTTCCAGGTCTGGGCTTCATTGAGGACAACGAGATCTTTGACAATGCCATGGCCGGCGTGTGGATAAAAACAGACAGCAACCCCACTCTGCGTAGGAACAAGATCCATGATGGCAGAGATGGCGGGATCTGCATTTTCAATGGTGGACGAGGTTAGGGGGACAGTTTGCCTGCTTGTTCTGGCTTTGTGTTTTGGCAGACTATCTTACAAACTCCAACCCTCTCCAACTGTCACACACAGGACTGCTGGAGGAGAATGACATATTCCGCAACGCCCAGGCTGGTGTCCTCATCAGCACCAACAGTCACCCTGTCTTGCGCAAGAACAGGATATTTGATGGATTTGCTGCTGGTGGGTTGTTCTGCAATCGATGTCTGCTTTGTAGTTCTGCTGTGCCATGTTCGCTGTGAGATGTTTGAGCTTTTTGTGCCTTTGTGACAACGTTGTGTACATATTTTCTCAATCTGTCTGTGTTTTCATTCAGGTATTGAGATCACAAACCATGCTACCGCAACATTGGAGGGAAATCAGATTTTTAACAACCGCTTTGGGGGATTGTTCTTGGCATCAGGGGTCAACGTCACAATGAAAGGTAAACAAGCAGTCATCTATCTGTCTGAAGGAGAGGCTGGTGAGCTTTTTACACTCTTGATTCATTTTCTCCATAGATAACAAGATCATGAATAACCAGGATGCCATTGAGAAGGCTGTGAGCAGGGGCCAGTGTCTCTACAAGATCTCCAGCTACACTAGCTACCCCATGCACGATTTTTACAGGTAACTGATCTCCTCTGTCCTGCTGATGGTACCATGATATTGGGTACTCCTTGCCAAGATCATTGTCAAATCCTACCATCTTCCACAGGTGTCACACCTGCAACACAACAGACCGCAATGCCATCTGCCTCAACTGCATTAAGAAGTGCCATCAAGGTCACGATGTAGAGTTTATACGGCACGACAGGTCAGTACATCTTGTCCCTCCTTTCACTGTGGAGGTGGGCTGGTGTCCTCAGGAAAAGCCTTGAGTTGAAATCATTAGCCCCTTGCTTCTTTCAGCACTGAGTATCGCTGAGTGAAACTGTGTGGCGCAGTCAGTGCAACACAGCTCAGTAATAACTTAAAGGGATTATTTGCAATGGGTAAAGAGATTTTAAATAAACAGAAATATAATTTTGGCCAAACCACTGAGGTTTATAGTCGTTACCTGTCGTTTTTACCTTTACATCATTAATGTGTCTCTTGCACATGCTTGTATCATGCAAGATTTCTTAATGTGACAATTTTCAGTTTGTGTTTTCTATCCAGCACTGTCCTGCTTCCCAGTTCAGCTGCTTACTCCAAGCAGCTCCACCCCCCCCCTTAACCCTCTTGCAGTGTGACATATATATCAAATTTGGTGCACAGGGTAATAAATTATGTATTTATATTATTTACCAAACTGTGTAACCTTTAACTTTTGCATTTAGCACAAATTTACATTCTGCACAAGATGTAACTGTACACATTTCCAAAACTTATTTGAAGTAAAAGTTCTCAAAATACAAAGTTGCCTTTTTTGGACTTTAATGAACTTGATATGCAAAAACCTTGCTTAGTGTGAAAAGTACCTGTGTCCCAAATTTCAAGTCTGTGGCATAAAAAACAAAGCTGCGCCTTAAAAAAAAAAAAAAAAAAAAAAAACAGATTGAGCTTTTATAGAGATGGCTGTATGGTGATTTTTAGCTCTTCTTCCTCTTCCAGGTTTTTCTGTGATTGTGGTGCAGGGACCTTGTCGAACCCATGCACACTCGCCGGAGAGCCAACCCATGACACAGACACATTGTATGACTCTGCCCCCCCTATAGAGTCAAACACACTGCAGCACAACTGAACACTGTCCCCCCGGGCTGCCTCTCTGGCCGTACCGTCTGAGGAACCGCCCCACAAATTCCACAGAGGGTCGAGGACTCCTGCACCAGACGGGGTGGCTCGGCTGCTCTTGACCCGCAGGGATTCCACATATGAGGAGGAGCAGAACCTGCGCACTAGGATTTAAAAATGAAATGAAACCTTTAAAAACAAAAACATACTTGGACAAAGCTACCCCAGCTTCTTATGAAAGATGACTTTTATACACATGAAACGAAACAAAAAAAAAATCTGTGGATGTGAAGCTTTTCTGATTCTTTTCAATTCTTGCAAATCTTTTCAAGAGAAAGAGGAATGATGAGGAGAAGCAATATGTTGACTCAGGATTCTGGGGAGGCAGGGGTCAGGGGTCAATGGCAGGGGGTTTGTGAAAGAGACTTCTTCAGCCTTCCCACCCTCTGCCCCCCTGTCCCACCCCGAGGATGTGGACATCGATGTGGGGAGCATTGAGTTGCAGTTCTGTACAGACTCAACCTGGACAGAAACATGAGGAGCCATAGCCCCTCCCCCTGTCAAAGGGGGAGGAGTCCTGCACAGTAGCAGGGGCACGCCCCCTAGGCTGCCTGGCAACTGTCTCTAGGCAACAGTTAGAATGGAAAATATGGTGTAAGGCTTAGCACTTCTGCTTTTTTTTAATGTCACTATGATTGACAAATATGATTTTAATGCTTTCTCATGTAGTTTTGTATTTTCAAGCAAAAATCTTACTTGTACTTGAATGTCTCTTATTTTATTATATATAATTATTGTTATTATAATTGTTTTTTTGTTGGCACACCTTGCGCTTGCTGTATCTGTCCTCAAGCCCCAATATATACATTCTTTCTGTGAAAGAGAATAATGAAAAAAGATACAAATATTAATTTGATTTTCAAACACTAAAACTTGCTCCAGCAATGTTAGAATTTGCATGTTTGATAGTAGAGACAATGAGCAGTGGGTAAAATGTCATGTCAAAGCAAAAGTGTTTTCTTGAGACACAGTTGTGTGTGACTTGGTCATTCAAAAGGTATAAAATAGTTTAGTTTTAACTCTGGTCCTGCAAGTAAACCATTCAAAATGTGCAGGTCAGTTTGAGATCATCAAGCACAAAAAGTCAAAGGTGAGCGGAACCCAGAATAAGACTGTTCTGGAATTTATAGAATATAAAAAGATCCCTTTTACTAAAATAGTTAGTAAAACAAAATGAGCTGATCTGTCATGGGAAAAATCACCTGTAGGCTTCCAGGCCTTGAGCTGAGTTCTTGCTGGGATGTTACTACAGCGTTTTCTCTGCCAGGTCTGGCGATACAGGTTCAACGTGAGCAGTTTTTAGTAAGAGGAAGGAAACATTGCTGGAGACAAACCCAAAATCCAGCTGCTGTATGGAAGCTGAGAGGCTTGTCTACACAGCACTGAGTTGTTTCATGCCTTGTTTTTGTGGTGGGGGGGGGGTTGTTTTTCTTTTTTGTTGTGTATTGGTGACTGTGGGTTCATACAGCTTGGATTGTATGCATGTATCATAACATCTCAACTTAATATATTGTGGAGTATTCAATAACCATTATGTAGACGCTAGTATGAATTAAAAGGGTATAATTTCCTATAAAGAAGGAAACTGGTCATTTTTATGAAAATAAACTTTATTAGAGCATGTTGTTTGATTGACTGTTTGGGTGGAGGGCCAGCTTTTGGGAACTGGCAAGAGATCCAACTCGTACCTTACGCGATGGTCCCAGGATGACCAGACTGAGCTGGTGGGTCTTGTTGCAGATCAGATGTTAAAGGAGCCATGATGTTTTTAACACTGCACTGCTGCTGAAATTCTATGTGGGATTCATCATAAGTGTCAGTTTTGCCTCATTTTGTACCCAATGTCTTGCAATCCATTCTGTCAGGATTTTCTACGGGGACCTATGTGTCACCTGAGGTAGCGCTGATCTGTAGAGGGACATTATGTTAGTGTGGAAAGGAGCCCACAGAAGCATTTAGTTGTGATATGAAAATCAGCTCTTTTAAATAGTAAATGTGAACGTTTTTTACGGGGTGGCATGTTCAGTAGTCTTTTGGTGATAAATTACCTGGGTTCACCTGTACTTTAGATGCCTATTCCCAGCAGCCTCTATGCCAACCCAGTGTTTAAAAAAAAAAAAAAAAAAAAAATTCTCAAATGCTGTGATGGACTGTCGTGCCATCCACGAACAGTTTCTTAGTCTGGTGTCCACTGATTCTGGGATAGGCTCCAGACCAGCATGACCCTGCTCAGGATAAAGGGTTAATGAAAATGAATGAGTTATTACTCTTAAAAATATAACTGGAGGACCCTGGTGCTGGAGTTTAATCTTTTCAGAGGAGCGTTTAGAGAACTATGGTGAGATATAAGGAAGTGGTGGAAAAGTGCTGCTCAAAAACCTTGATGGCAAGCTGTGTGCCCATGGGTTCTGACTGCAGGGGCTTTGTGGGAAAGTTGCTGTTTGGGCCTAAAGTATGCAGAGTATACAGGGAGTCAGAGGAGGAAAACTTATGGAGACTACAGAAAGGTGCTAGATGGCTGTGGCTCAATAGAAGATAGCCGTAAGTTTACAGCAGCACTACCTGACCACAGGTAGCGGTTTGATTAAACCCTCATCGAGCAATGATGAAAGATCCCGAAGTCCCCAGTACACCATTGTTCAGGTGCATCATAAGATGTATGATGTGATTTATAAAAAGATTAGCTCAGGTTTTTTTGTAAAGGGTGTGTCTGCTCTTATTTTATGGTGAAAATATAATTAAGAGAGGAAGACACCTGGCAACTAGGTTTGTCTCAGGACAAGAAGCTCCTTTGTCCTGTGCATCTTGAGGTTTACAAGGATCCCTTTGTCTTAAGATGCAGTCACGGTTTCTTTAAAGTGTCCGCAGCAGCACTGAGAAGACGTTTCTTGCTTTAAAAAAAGCTTGTGGAACCATTCCTGAAGAACAATAGTGAGGCTAAGGCTGAAAAGAGAGAAACTCCCGTTCTTCTGTAAGGACTACCATGAAGTTCTTTGTGTCGTGTGTCAGATCTCTAAAAAAGAAAGCACTACGTGTCCCCTCTGGAGGAAGTTGCATCAGTACTGATGGTATTTTATGTATTTATTTCAGTATTAAAATAATGAAATTAGATGTGAGTTGAAAATATTTGAAACCACCAGTGCTAAGAGATATTTACAGAGGTTAGAATAAACCACAGTATCAAAATTTCAGTGTTTTAAAAGTGCAAAAATAAATACTGCAGTGATTTTTTTTTTTTACTATGCAAGAACATTTTTTCAGTACAATATTTAATTTTATAAGGCAGTGAATTACACTTCACAGACCTTTAACTGTGGGCGTTGGTAAAGATGTCTTCAAAAACAGGAATTTTGAGCTTAACTTTATTTCAGTTCTTAGTGTAGAACAGTACTGGACACCTGTAGTGGTGCTTGTGGAGAGAGACAAACAGACAATGAGGAATCGCATCATGGGAACTTAGAATGTATTTAAGAATTATAAGAGAAGACAGAGCTGGCTTTTTAAGTAAAACAAGCAATTTTTTCTGCAGGTTGTCAGGCTGCCGAATTCTGGACAGCATAGGGACTGATCACCACCACCACTGAATTTATCTTCATCTTTCCATCTACCTGTGTCTATTTACCTACTTATTTATATTCCACCTACCTCAATTTTTCTGTTTTTTCCTGTTATGTTGTACATTAACATTGCGTACTGTGGTGCAGGAGAAACTACAATTTTTTCTTCTTGTATATCTTTATAAGCAAAAAATGAGAATGTGAACCTGTAGGAGATGTAGAAGATATGATGATCTAACTGTGCTTCAACTTCTGTTACACCTTCTCTATTTAAAAAAAGGCAATGATTCGTATTTGCTAACTGTTGCAGCATACGCAAATAACTATACAAGTATCCCCCAACTTACGAATGTAATGAGTTGCTGGAAATCAACTTGCAAGTTAAACCTCTTAAGTCTGAGACATAATAGTCTACATTTGTGGGTCCATGATCACTCCATATTTGCACAAGTGACACCAAAACCCATCGAAATAGATAAACATTTTAAAAAAAGACATTTGCTTTCATTAACAATATAAAACAATACAATAATAGTAGATGGCCATATAGTAAAGAGCTCAGATACACACTTCATCAGGACTAAAAATTGTACTTGTGCTCATTGAACCCAACACACGTAGTGAATCTAAAACACTCGTACACAACTGGAGCAAATTTAACTACTCACTCATTTTTTGCTGCAGTTCAGTACAAGGTAATAAACTTCTCCTGTATGTGCAAAAACGTACAATAAGTCAGACTCGTATTTTGAGGGATACCTGTTCAGTAATAGCACGAGTAGCATAGAACACATCATTTGCACAATAGGGTGACATCACAGGGTGAATTAAACCCGTTTGGCAAGGGATGGGCATATTTGCTTTATTCAGTACGTTTCTCGGATATCTTATTAGAATAATTTGCATACACAGCTTAGAGGAATAAAAGGTTCCTGTGTGGAGTTAGATGAGAGTAGGTACACTTGTATTAATTCTTCTGGTGGGGTCTTCTTTCGGTCATTTGCCATTATTACATTACTAAGTGGTAGAGTATGACGCCCCCCTTCCAACAATACAGGACGCAGCTCATTCATGAAATTTGTAGTTTCACAATTACTCTGAAAAATTCAGGTTTGTGTTTTAAGGAGCATTTTCCATGCACTTTACTCAAGTTACCGCTGTTCTGCGATTGCTTTCAGATTCCACATTAAACACCGTGTTTTTATCCGTCAAAAGATATTTTAACACACTTTTGGTGTAAAATTGAAAAGGTTGTAGTGTAAGTTTCCGAGGACCACACCGATATAGAATACAAACACAAAACTTGCAGAAAATCATATGTGCATAGTGATAAAACCGCCCCCTTTTCCAGCATTGTGGTCCCTTTACTACCTTCAATATTTAGGAGAAATTTCACAGGTAACCTGTAAGGCCTACAACTGAACAAGTCCTATTGATAGATGATAGATCAGTCCCCATGTTTGATACGAACAATGACCTGGAACTTAGTCTGCATTCATCTACACATAGAACCTTCTGGAAGGTTCTAATGAGGGTCTGATTTACACCTCATATAGCAGGTGAGGTTACACATTAGTCCCAGTAAGAGCTTGAACCAACTGTTAGCTGAGAGAAAACTAAAGCTGGCTTGGAAAAAAGCTACTGGATGGATTTATGGTGAACATCTTTTTTCTCAGACTGGGCTCATGGACCTTGACACAATCTCGTTCACAAAACTGTTGTTCTTGGCCAGAACCTCAGCTTTCAGCTTCCTCAGCTCCTTCTGGATATCTTGGTCAGACATGTCACTGACAGGCAGAGCCTTCACCTTGGTCAGGAAATTCTCTATGATCTCCTCTCCCTCCTGCAGGGAGAAAAACAAAAATTCATATCATTTTTGTTTAGTGTCGTTTCATGACTTAAATGGTTGCAGTAAAATTATCAAGCTACAAATTTACCAAGCTGAGATTAAGTTCACAAATGAAAAACGGAAGTCAAAATTTTACAATAGCAATGATAGACAGGTAGCAGCAGAAAGATTAGAAGAGCTACACAGCAGAGAGTAGAACCACACCTGTCTCTCCAGACACTTCCTCTTGGCATCAGGGCCACCATCACTGTCCTCAGCATCTACCCGGGCCAGGTCCTGAAATTCCTCCAGCTCCAGAGCCTTCTGCCGGGCACAAGCAACCACGTGCTTCGGGAAGTTGGCCAGTTCAGCTACATGGATCCCGAAGCTCTGGTCACAGACACCTAGTCCAGTAAAAAGGACACACCCACAGACCCAGACAATATAAACTATCAATTTTAGTGGTTTTTTTCCAACAAAGCTGAGAAATGTGACTGACAGTCTAAACATATTTTAAACTTGAGCTATTCTGATGAAGCATCTTCAACAGTACAACCACAGGCCTCCCTCTCACTGTCACTATTCCCCTGTAGAGTTAATCTGCATTTCAAACTGCTCATTTACGGATACAGGCATTCCTTGTTTTGCCAAATCTAATCCATTCCTGAACATGTGCCTGATGGCCAATTTTCAGATAGTGGGAACCAATATATTACTTTCAGTGGGAAAAATGTGTTCCCAGTCCATCCCAAAACCCCAAGCAATTTCCCAAAATACCACTAAAAACACTCAAACACCTATATAACAGTCCAACTTTTCTACTTTCTTAGACTACAAATTTATGTAACAAATGTGTGAAAGAAGATACTAATAACGCACAACATGTTCAAAGAACGCAAGCATGAGACATAAATCTATTGGGAGAACAGCTATGATACGACTGCAGTGCACTTGTCACCTTCCCTGGCTGCTGCTGACCAATTGCCAAGAAATGTACGGTCCTAGACGTGTCTGTAAACGGAGGAGCTGGTTTTCAGGTGTGAAGGTGTGATCGTAGTAGGGAGTCTGAACGCCTGACTGTTTCAGTGGACAAGGGTATGATCATACCTTTCTGTACCCTGTACAGCATGGTCAGGGTATTGTCGGCTGTCAGCGCTGTAACGTGCAGGTTGCGTACGGTCGGCACCTGCTGGGCCAGGGCAGTCAGTTCGTGGAAGTGTGTGGCAAACAAACAAAAGGAACGGCAGCGTGTGGCAATATGCTCCGAGATGGCCCACGCCAGGCCGAAGCCATCGTACGTCGAGGTGCCACGACCCAGCTCATCGATGATGATGAGGGAGTCCTCTGTGGCTGAGCTGGAAGAAACAGAGGAACAAAGTAAAAAAAGAAAGAAAGAAAGAGCGAGCTGCTTTTACAGCAAATATTGAGGCACCTGCAGGAACCCTTTTCTGACCTCAGTTCTCAAAGGTCAATATAATCCTACAAGTGATTCCAAACCAGCTATGAATGTAGCTTTTGATCTTTCCCCTCTCGGTGTAATAAACAGAAAGTGTTTATAATCCTCTACCCTACAGTCAAATGAACAAAAACCAAAGGGTTGCCATGACCTCTGACCCTTCATACCGCAGAATGGCAGCAGTCTCCAGCATCTCTGCCATGAAGGTGGACACGCCCTTGATCTGGCTGTCTCCGGCGCCGACCCGGGCCAAGATGCAGTCGACCACGCTCACCTCGGCTGAGTCACAGGGCACAAAGCAGCCCACCTGGGCCATCAGCACGATCACTCCCACCTGTCGGATGTAGGTGGACTTGCCCCCCATGTTGGGGCCTAAGGACAGACAAAGGTCACATGTGAAGGGTCACAAGATAAGTACTCAAAAACTGGCCATCAACATTCACACCTGAGTGGGAAAGGGAAAATAGGAGTCTCACCAGTAATGATGTGGAACATCTCCTGGCCTTGTGTGAAAGACACATCGTTGGGGATAAAAGCCACCTCATCTTGAGCCTCAATGCAGGGATGTCGGGCTGCCCTCAGCACCAAACGGCCAGAGCCCTTCTCCAGCACCGTGGGACGTACATAGGGTACGGGGGCTGAGTGGGATACGACGGCAAAGCTCACCACTGCATCCAGCTGAGCGATGACCTCATTCAGGGTCTGCAGAGGGTCCACGTAACCTGGCCATTAGGATGGAATAAAGGTCAGGGAAAGCCCTGTGTCTCAGACACTGAACATCTCCTCCACAGATGCTACTTAGGCACTGCTGTTCAAATGTCACAAAGGAAACAAGTCCCTTACCTGAAGCAATGCTGATGATCTCCTTGACAATGGCGTTCTGGGCCTCCTCATACTCATTCCGGTTCTTGGTGTACTCCTCATTCAATGAGCTCAGTTTGCTGCCAGACAGAGGAACAGACCACTCAGTCAGCAAGTTCACCACACTGTGACCATCCTCCATAAACAGTCTGATAAGCTAACGGAGAGAGGACAGGGGGAACAGCAGCCCACCTATTAGTGAAGCGAACACCATTCTTCTGCACGTCCAGTGTTGTGAACTTCTTGTTGTTACGCAGGCTCTTCTCCTCCTTGCAGGTTACTCTAAAGAAGTAACCAAGCTGGGCATTGGACTCAAGTTTCACTGTCTTCCCAGCATCTAAGCCTGAGGGGTCCAAAACACATGAGAATGCAAACACCTCCTGCACATGAGGATGCTTTACTAACAACACATATCACTTTTAATTCAACAGCTGTTCTCGTCTTTTAGCTACAGGTTCAGGTCTTTAACAGCTACACCATCTGCTGCTGCAACATTTTGAGCTCTCTGGGGTTAGAGGTCAGACAAGGGAAACTCACCCAGCTCTCGGGCTGTGGCATTGAGAGAGGCCTGCATGTCTTTCTCCAGTCGATCCATGGTCTCCCGGAGCTCGCTGAGCGTGGGGTCGAAGGACGGTTTCACCAGGAACTCGTGGTTCTCGATCTGCAGGAGGTGTCAAAATCAGTTCAGAACCCTTTACAGTTTCATCGGTATTGGATATAGAGGAGTGGGGGCAAGGAAGGCAAGGGCTGTGGAGAACAGGTGAGGAAGATGGGGAAAGTAGGCAAAAGTTGAGCAGGGAAGGGAACAGAAACAATAGCTAAGCAATTCAGGAATGCAAGTGCTGGCCTGGTTCATATCCAGAGTCGTCTCGATCATCTCCTGGTATTTGGCAAAGTCCGTGTTCAGATCATCGAGTGGTGCGATGAACACCGCGTTTAAGAGAACCCGATGACCTCCTGTTGAATCAAAAAAGAAGAAAACTGGTTACGTGACCTCCTGTTCATTGTTCCTTGTTCATAAGGAAACAAGGAGCTTGATCATCAATCGATGACATGAAGCAAAAGCAACAATAATTAAATTCCCATAAGAAACATCCACCAGAGAATGACATGTGAAAGTAAAATGTTAGTAAGTCAAATTTTATTTAGACGTACACATATAGACAGCCCCATTAAACAGGGTCCCATACAAATAGAAAACTTCTACAATGGTTTATGAAAACACCGACCAATTTTAATACAACACGCTTATTCAGTACAAAATCATTTTTTCCAGAACAGGTAGGAAAAGAACTGATAAGAAGGGCAGGCACTTTCTCTTGTTATTTCAGCAAAGTGGCACGTTCAAAAGCTCAGGAAAAGGTTCGAGGAGCTTTTTTCCAAACCCAAAGACATGAACATAAAAGATAAGAAACTTAAAAAGGCACTACTTTTCTGTGCTGTTTGTATGGAATTTTCCCCCGGAGCGACGCGTTTCAGCATCGTTCCTTCAACTGGCATTCAAACCATATTTGAAATATCATAAAAATCTACACAATGCAAAAGTGGATTTTGATAATGAATACAAATAAAACACTAAAGGTCAAGCTGGAGATAATTTTTGTTACAAATATACAGTACATTCTTGGTTTTCCAGACTACACGGGGGGAGGCTTCTCCAGATATGGCGAAAGGCAAGAAAATTGAAAGTGTAATATTTGTACTATGGTGCTGAATAGTACTGCACTATGTCCTACAGTAACATTTTTACTACAGTAACCTAACAGGCAAGAAAACTAGTCAGCACATGTGCATGTGTGTTTATGGTTTATGAAAATGCGTCAGCCGACCTGTGGATGTTGGGGGGGGGGGCGTTGTCAACGTGTGCGTGGCAGGAACTACAGCCTGGGTGACATCACTATGTCCTGCATCTGACACTATTCCTCCACCCTCTCTGAGTCTTGTCAGAGAGCCCAAATTTTTAATTTTATAAATATTAAGTAACCTTTTTGGAGTTTAATGAATTTTATTTAATGACTTCCCAAAAGTGTGAGAAGTGCAGGTCAGCCAAATTTCAAATCTGTGGCTTAAAAAAAAAGTCGTGAATAAAACAGAGATTCAGCTTTATAGATGTTCAGATGTGAAATGAACATGTAACGTGGCTAATAAAACTAAATAAAGCCAGTACTATAGCTGAAACAAATACAATTCAGAATACAGAGGGGGTTGTGGTGGGGAGGAGGCTGTACCACCTTCGTGACACTAACAATGGAGACAGATTGTCCCTTTTTGACACAGTGTCAAACTTGTCTAAAATGTTATGCGTTTCATTTTTAACTTTTTGGAGTAAATAATCTAACTAAATATAAAGCACAATATGAAGAAAAATATATGTTTCAAGAAATCACCCTGTTATGTTGAAGTATTGAAATAATTCAACCCCAAAACAACTGAATAGGGTGATTTCATAAAGCAAATTGACCCTATGATTTCAGGGATGTATATCAAAGTTCAGTTTCCCCATCTATACAAGCAGCCACCAACAACTCATGTAGCTCAGACATGCTGTAAACTCAGATCTGTAACATCTCTTCGTGAATACCTGCCATCATCTACAACTCAACATCTCCAACACTGATATCCTGCTCGCCCATATTGTCACTTGTGGTACTCAACACTCGTGAGTAACAAATAATTCAAGTTTCCACTTCTCCCATCACATTATGGACAAATTGAGATCTTGTCAAAACCTCTTATAAACCTTCATAGAATCTTCCCATATCTCATACCTCACTTTACACAGCTTCTGATTCATGCCATGGTGATATCCTATCACTCCCTCCTGGCTGGTCTTCTGGCCTCTGCCATCAAGCTTATACAAGTGGTCCAGAAAGTCAAAGCAAAAGCTGTGTTTGACCTACATCTCTTTCTCATCCCACTGTATTGTCTCCCTGTAGTTGCCTGTACCAAGTTCACAAAACAGTCAAAGTGTCTACAACACAACACCTACAGAGCCTAATCACTCCATATGCCCCGGCACTACATTCTCCCACCTCTGGCAGCTTAATGGTTGCACCCACATGAAGTCCAAAACGAGAAGTCTGATACTTCTAAGTTTTGGCCCTGACATGGTTTACCAAACTCCATCTGGCTCTCAGAGTTGCTGACTCCCTCACAACATTCAAGAAAGGTTTCAAACCCATCTCAGCCAGAGCCACTTCTCTTCTGATACATAAATGAGCACAACACCATCTGCTACGACTATCTCTTGTTTGAATGACACTTCTATAGGCATGTAATTGAGGGATGTGAACCAGCCACATGGTTGTTGTATCAGACAGACAAGTGGTGCTTTGATCATCCAATATGTCTAAAGTTCTTTTTTGTTAACATACTCTTATTTATTGAGCTTTATATCAGTCTGGAGAAAAGCACATACTAAAATTAAAGCTCTTCACACAGGTGCATGGGGCACAGATCACTTCTCTTACCGCTGTATTTCTCTAGTGCCTGAATCAGACTCGGCAGCTGAGCCACAGCCTGGTACACGCGGTAGCAATCCTGCAGCGTGCAGTTCTGTCTGTGGAACTTCTTGGCCAGGCGGTTGAGGTCCGGGAAACGACGGAGGAGGTCCTCCTGGCAGCTCTGCCTGAGCTCAGCATCCTCCACAAAGCTCTCCACCAGATCCAGCCTGGTCCCGAGACATACCCACAAAGTGATAGAAAATACAGATGAGTTAAAGACAAACACATAAGAGACTTAACTCTGCCAGTGAACCAGCCAGAACAACCAGAGGATGCAGATCAAAAACGAGAGCTTCAAGGTCGTTATGTAATTCAATTACTGACCGCAAGGGGGTAGTATTACGCTGCACTCGAGGCAAGTAACATTATATCAGGTAGTTACTCACAAGCAGATACATACATACATACATACATACATACATACATACATACATACATACATACATACATTCGTTTAATAATGCTAACTTGTGAAAAAAACATAATTCTTGATGACCCTTATTTGATTTCGGTATGTTGAGAAATGTACCATAAACAACCTTCGCCAAAGTGACCTGCTGAATAATTAAAATTATATTAATGCAAAACTGACTTCAGCTCATAATGCACTGGGGGGACGTGGTTTCCTGAGTGCACAGTAAAACTGCTGAAAGCCCTGATCCTGTCAGCCAGGTGAGAACACACCTGGGGATTTGCCACTGAGGGCTCTTTGTTTACTGCCGAGGTCACATGACCTCAAAGTACCAGGAAAAAGGAGCACAAACTGGTTCCTCTGTTACCGTGTCCATAGTTGCCTTGCCGACAGTTACAGATTTAACCGTAGTGGGTAAACAGGAGGAAAAAGTGCTGGTTAGCACCTCATTTTTAAGGTTCGAGCGGCCGCTATAACAAAGCAGCAAAACTGATTAGGATTTTACTACTAATCTCTACCATATATTCCACAGTAGCTAATACGGTAAATATTTTACACCAGTTACTACAGTAACCTCTACAGATGTACACAATGTAGGTATCACATCTGTGTGAGAGACTCAAAGAAATGAGTAGAAAGCTTCATTCTTGCGGACAAAAGATCTTTAGTGTAGATCACACTTCTCATCATTCATTTGCACCCAAACTGAGTCCTGTGCCACCGTTGTTCATAAATTCATTTACACCATTTTATTTTGCTCCTCCGTTCAAGTCTTCCCACTTTCTTCACCAAGTGTCACCCATTTACAAGATCAAAGTCCTGTCCAAGTTCTTTAACCACTTCACATCCTCATCAACTGATCTCTGTCCATGACACCCTAAACCAGGTCTCTGCTGTTATCTATGAGCTGCGAACAGTACGCAAACACTGCAGGAAGCCACAGTACACATGTGAAGGGAACTTCAATCTCTGAGGCTGAGGGGGGTCACCAGGCGTTCTGAGAACCCCTCACAAACATTTGCATATTCTCCTCCACATTCGTTTTAAACGAACTTCTATTCTATTCTCGCTCTGGGAACCTGTTTGACCGGTTCACCACACCCTACCAAGCAGCCAGTCACCTACAACACACTGCAACCTGAATAAGAGAGGACAGCAAAGAATCACAACTGGGACACATTTAGTTCAGGTGTCATTTGCTGTGCTGCTTCCCAATCCTCTGTGTCTGGTTAATGTTCACCCAGGAACTCGATCAGAGCTACAGTCAATGACTGACCACCCAGTTGACGCTCTGGGTTAATTCTGTTCACTGGTGAGGAACTGTTGTGGTTCCTCAGCTCAGTTACAACTGCAGTTGCAGCTACATGACCCCACAGCACAGTCACATCCCCACACCATTTACTCTGCTCAGCCACTTCAAATGAAGCTCTCCCATAGGCAGGAGAACCACCGAAAAAGCTGAGGAAACCAACCCCTGTCACAATGGTCGAAGGGGGAGGGATCAGGTCATAAAAAACAGTCAACTGACCACAGATTTCATCTGCCTTCAGAGCCACAATGGCTACTATGGTCAGAAGAAACATGGTTTCACTTTAAGGATTTTAAGTATCAAGGAGTTCTGGCTACTGAAACCCATTATTTGTTGCAGGTCAGTAACTGGACAGGTGCAGCGTAGGGATTGGCATGGATGAGCTCACAATCACATCCAGTCACAGATTTACACACGGAAGGTGAATACAGTGTAGGAGGGGTTTCAGGGTGACCATCGAGCAGAAGGGGAGCGAGAGCGAAAGAGCACATAAGGAAGATGAACAAGGGGCACCAGTGAATAGCCAGGCAAACACAAGCACCTGTGGGGGGAAAAAAAAGTTAAAATTAGTTTGAAATGAGACAGTCTGTTTCTGTGGGTATATTGGGTGTACCCAAAGACATTCAACCCCACCCGCTGGGTCTAGATGGTCTGCGCATGCCTGTGTGTTTGATTTTGAAAACAACAGATGAAACATCTGACCATTGCAGAAACTGGCACACCTTCATTCCAGACTGACAAAGGAAGGGACCTGGGGTGTACCACACACCAGTCTGGACCAGTTTCAACAGGAAATACCTTGTGGGTTTGAGTAAGCAGAGAACAGAGCCTCAGGCACAGAGAAAGAGAGTATCTCAGGAATCACCTGTTACCATTTCTAACTGATATTAATAATAAAACAAAATAAATATAAAACACCTTCCATCATGGAATGGAAATTGGTAAAAAGACAAATCACAGAAGAGCAAAAAAATCCCCCTCAGCACCTGGACACCACCGGTATGAGTCTGAGGGATCACCCCCCATCCCTGGGGCAAGTCTCAACACATGTGAAAGGACCCCCTGACTCTCCAGGAAAGAAGAGATCAGACATCACCTACAGTCACTGCAACACACCGATTTCCATCAAGTCTCCTCTTTCCTGACTTCTGATCTCGAAGCCTGTTCTCTTCTCCTCAATGGGGGGGAGGTGGCTGAGAGCATTTTTAACTCTTTACACCATTCCATCATCTAACAGGGTTCCATACAACAAAAATCTGTTAAAATGGCTTCTGAACTTTATACCTTTTTGTACAACAGGCTTGTTATTCAGCATTTGCACTGGTACCGTATTTAGTACAACACGTGGTATCAGGAATATTTAAAACAAGATTAGGACTAAGGCAATTTCTCAAGCAACTTGACTGAGTAAAATCCTCAATTCAAATTTTCTGCCTCAAGGATTTGGTTCATCTGTAAGTCTTGCATACATTTTCATACGGTTATCTTTCAATAAAATATCTACATCTTTCACTTTGCAAAGCACACAGATACTATACCTCTTCCACAAGAAAACTTAAGGACTTTCTGTGCTTCCAAATTCCTGTCACATGACAGGCTGAGCCAATCACAAACCTTGTTTACAGTAAACCCAACTCACAACAACAAAACATTCAATACAGACTTCAGAAATAAACTGTATAAGCATGCTATTATTAACTATTTAATAAAAACAAACAGCTTTTATAACACAAACAACCTTACACTACTGAAACTAACGTGTGGAAGTTACAAGTACGGTTTTCAAGTGCGAACGTGACGCTGATATTCCACACATTAACACTCCCTGCCACGATTCATGGCACCAGTTTTAACAATTTGGATAACAGGTGATAGAATTGAATAATTATGGTTACAAATATTATGCAAGACAGCGATAATGCCATCATAATGCCCTTTATTTTGGTTAATTTTTAGGAGACATCTCTACTTCTTCACTCCCCATAAGGCATACAGGAACTTGCCTGAGGGGGTCATTTCATGGAACAGCCTAAAGCCCTCATCACATTGACAGTCTGAGTCCATCACAACCATGAATTAAGGAAAATATGGACCAAAATACCAGATTCAATGCCATTATTAACTGATTTAGCTACTTACACAAATTTACAAGTGTATGTTGCAGGGTATTCAGTGTAAGTACCTTGGTCAAGGGTACCAATGTAGGAGAGACAATAAAGCATTCATTAGGAATACTACGCACAGCTTTTCACAGCATTATGTTGTTTTAATACATACAATTTCTTTTAATTTGCTACTTTTATTTTAGATGACATTTCTTGTCTGGAAACACTTTTTTTTAATTGCAGTTTGATCCCCTCTAAACAGGAATGTGCCTAACAGGGCAATTTCACAGAATGAATTAACCATTTTTTTTGAGATTGCACTCTTAGGGGTTATAAATTCACAGAGGGCCTCCTGCAGGAGAAGTGGTCTGGAAGGAGGGCTCTGCATTGAAGAAAAGTTCATAGTTGGTCTTAAGAAAGCAGGAGAACAAGTTACATGGCGACAGTCACAAGGGAGACACGGCAGGGAACAAAGCCGCTCTCCCTCCAGAATCAGATAGCACACCTATACACAGGTGGGAACCTATGAGAGGAGGACCACTGCTTCCAGGGCAACAGGACTCACCCCTACAAGACGCCACATTCTGCCTTCAAAGTGCCTGACTGAAAAAAGAACCAACATGCACAAGGACCTTTCATGTTCATACCTCCACATCTGACTGTGAGTTCTGCTGTGACCTTGTTACTCTGTTTACACAGTTAATTTATACTTTTTTTGCAAAACATCAGCAGCCAGCACAGTGGTTAGAGCTGCTCATACAGGGGGGGGAATACCCAGCTGTATAAATGGGTAAATCATTATAAACAGCTTGTGCCTGGAAGTCACACTGAAGAAAAGTGTCAGATAAATAATAATTAAGGAATTAACATTTGAACACTTGGAGATGAAGGGAGTGTAAACTTCTGAGAGATGTGTATTTATGAGTAAATTATTATTTTTTAATATTTTTACTGATTGAGTCACCTCTCCTCGATCTTGTTCTTGTCCATGAGGGGCTGTTTGAGCCACTGGTTCAGCAACCGCTGACCTTGCGGCGTCCGGCACTTGTTCAACATTCCAGCCAAGGAGTGGGTGCCTGTACTGTCACCAGGGGAACCCTAGAAGATGGGCAGGGCTACAAGTTCACTCACACACACATAAAGGTGAACCAACATGACCATCATGTATTGTTATGTCCTCCACAGGCTCAGGCTGTCGTGATCACTGACCTGGAAGAGGTTGAGTGCCTGGACAGCAGCGTTGTCCAGACGCATGTATTGGCTGAGGTCAAAAGTGGTCAGCTGGAAGGAGCCGAAGTTGGACTCGTCTGATAGCAGCTCCAGGTATTTGATGACAGCGGCCAGGGAGGACATGGCATTCTGGGGGGAAGGGGTTGCGTCGTGTCACAATGTGAGACTGGTTATTATGGTGACCCCCACATCCATCCTCTTATCATAATTACATCATATATCACTGGAAAGCAGTTTTTTCAGCTTTGCAGTTTAATCCACTTCTTACATCCATGTAGGGACACCTGGGCTCACCTGTTTCTCCATCTCAGGAAGAACAGCACTAGACACAGACTCCCCCTTCCGCATCCGCAGCAGGCGGTTCAGGTCCTGCACGGCGTCTTTGGTGGTGAATTCTGCCTTCTTCCTGTCAGACATGAGGATACCCCCACGCTGGACCACCTGGAGAGCACAGTGTCATGGTGCATCACATGCATGCATGAATGCACGCACGCACGCACGCACGCACACACACACACACACACAAAAGTTACACTGCAGCACAGCAGAGGCAGACAAGGGTTCCGATACCTGCCGCAGCTTGGCCATGTCCCCTGTGGTGTCCCCTGCAGGTAGCACACACTCCTTGGGTCCAATCTGCACCAGCAGGGCCTCCAGATTTGAGAACTGGTCGTTGTCAGGGAACTCACAAACCCCCAGCTTCCTGAGGGTGGAGTCTACATAGCCCACGCCAACCACACGCTGGCTATCCCCTGAGCCCACGCGCACTCCAACCACACCTGCTGCCACTGGTCCTGAGGCCCCGCCTCCACTAAATAGGATCTCCTCAAACTGTGTGAGGTTTCCTGGAGATGCCTAGAACCAGAAAACACAGCCACCAGGAGTGAGGAGTCTGTGGAGCTAGTGACCAGTAGGATACCCAGAGAACCAAGGTAGAAAGAGGAACCGTGGAGGAGACAGATAGAGTAAGGTGCAAAAAGCAGAAACTGAGATGTTCAAGAGGCAAACCCTTCAGGAGGCTGCCGGTTCAAGTCCTGAAGTCTCAACAGCAACACACCGAGTGCCATGGACCTAAACGCACCTTGTAGGCGAGCTGCCAGTCATGTTCCTTGCTGCTCTTGCTGGCAGCCTTGTTCTGATAGACCTCCACGCGGTACTGCCTCACGAGGAGCAGGTCGCGTACAAATGTCTCAAAGTTCATCTTACTGAGGACCACACTCTCCAGCTTCCTGTCCCCTGCAGAGACAAATGCAGGACAGAAGAGGAGTGGCCATGAGGAACACATACACAGAACATTATTCACACTGCGCCGACTGAAGTGACTGAGCGTCGGTCACACGACTTCCTGGCGTCGCATAGAAGAAAGAGACTCAGCCGCCTAGATCAGCATGAGTCACGTGCAGTTTTTAAACATTGTTGTAACAAAACAGCCAGGCAGTCATACATTGTCAGAGGAAAACATTATGATTGTCAGCAGGTGAAGGATATTTTTTTGAATCCCACTCCTGTCATAGTGCCCTTGATCAAAGTACTTTCTTTCCCTCAGGTGATAAGGTAAGAAAACTACCATGTATGTATTGATAAATCATAGTTTAGCACCTGATCTAATTCATTATCAAGTGATCAGTTATAACACCAGTGATCACATGTCAATCACAACTGATCAGTAACATCCATCACCATTCATCAGTTACAAATAACAACTGATTGTTTATTCTTGAGCACTGGTTACTTACATTATTCAATTAAATGTATTTTTATAGAGTTTCTCACACAGTGACTCGGAGCATTGAACAACAGAACAGATACACAGTACAGCAACTGTACTAGGTAAAAGTGCACCAAGGTAAGCGTGCTGGCAAGTGAAGCGAGGAAAACAAAAAACTCCCAACCAACCAGTAAAGGCTAGGGAGAAATACCACATGCCCACCCCTCCTGGACATCCTACATACAAAAATATAGTGCCAGTATTTGCAGCTAAGAAAGGCTATACTGCTATGGACAACATGGTGTAAATAAAGTGATGCAGAGGTGCACGTTTGCTGATCTTGTCCATTACGGCACGTGGTCCTCAACTCCCATCACGCCACTAGGGATCAGTTATTGGTCACCATGGCTCAGAAATCACTGCTGATCTTTTATATTATCATTTGCCTTTGATCAGTTATAATAGTAAACAACAGATCAGCTATAACGGACCACTGGCTCGTCATCTAATCCAGCAGTTAACCAGTTTCATCACCATTGATCAGTTACACGGATCTCCGCTGATCAGTTCTGTCAGTCACTATTGATTATCACCTGAGCCCAGGTGCTTGATAACCGCATTCGTCTTGAACACCTCTCGGGCCGCGAGGAGCGCGTCCTTGCCGTGCACCGTGTAGTACTCATTCCGGTCGAACACGCGCACTGTCGTGTCCGGCTTCTCTGCCATGGACCGGTAAAAAGAAATGAAGCCGAGGTCGGCAGCACCATCCCCGCTCACGTTCTGCTTCGGCTGCACCGCCATCTTAGAATCTCCCGCCATTGCCTGTGCGCGGGTCAAAGGGAACTGCAGACGCGGCGGAAGTAGGAGGGTCCAGGAGCATGTTGCCATGGAGACAGGGAGGCGATTCGCCGAAAGAGCGCGCGAATATTGTCCTTGTCCAATTGCAGGAAGAAAGAACGAACTATTCGGCTTTATATTTATATAAAGATTAAATACTTAAATTTTTAATTTGTTCATGGGATGTGAAGCAGTGAGTTTTGTATATAAAAGCAACGAGGAAATTCATAATTTATTTAATGTTAATATTTGGGAATCTGAAACAGTAATTTTAGGGTGTGGCGGCACGGTGCCGCCTCGCAGCGCCTTGGCTGTTCAGATGTGGGTTCGAATGCACATCTGTGTGAGGAGTTTGCATGCGTGTTCTGCCCACGTCCGCGTGAGTTTCTTCCCACAGTCCAAAGACATGTTTGAGGTGCTCTGGCAATTATAAATTCCCTATAAGTGTGGGGTCCGTGTATCCCAGGCCTGGCACCCAGTGATTCTGGGATGGAGCCCAGAAGGTTGAAACTTTGAAGTGACATTTTAATCAGACAAAAAAAGAATTCTAAGTTTGTTGAAACAATTTGGTTTTACCTTCTTGGTGTTTCCTGTTGATTTGTACCTCATTTTAACCAAGATTTATTTTTGAGTTTATCTGTGAGCGTTCTTTTAGGTGTGACGTTTTACATCTAAAACAAAATCAATTACACACAAACCACTAAACCCCCTGGGTCCTCAGATGCTTCCATTAAATAGCAAAAAATTTAGATTTCTCACAGGCTGGCAAACATGGGTTTTATGGATCCTGATATATGAAACTATCAAGTAGCACTTGTATAAAACACACAATTTATTGTAAAGTTTTACAAATACATGGGTGTGCAAGGCTATGATGAAATGTAATACTGAGGCTGTAAAGAGACATTAGGGCAGATATTGTGGAATTAGTGTATCAAATCTTCATGACTGCCAAGTAGTATAGGGGTGAATTTAAGCATGAGGCATTTCTAGACTGTACACCACCTTATACAGGCTTCTAGGATAGGCTCCAGCCCACAAGCCTGTGCTACACAAGTTAATAGGTTAGATGTTATCCACTGAATTAGCCATATGGAAACTGATTCTGTTGACCAGGTTGAGGTCCATGTCTACCTAAACGGCATGTTTAGATGGGTCAAGTTGTAGCTATATTACCTAGTCCTGAATAGTCTGCATGTACCGTTAATGACTAATCCTATACACTGTCAACATGACATCCACCCATTGCACTGAGAAAATCTACCATTTAAATTCATTTTATAGAATTGCCTGGAATGACATCCTCATCAAGATAGAGGCCCATACTATCTAACCAATATTTTTATTACATAACACAATGACACCGTTCCATATATACACAGACAAGTTAAAAACTTAGATTTAAAAAAAAAAAAAAAAAAAAAAAAAAAAAAAAAAAAAAAAAAACAAAAAAAAAAAAAAAAAAAAAAA
>UFQX01000919.1:164859-196986 GCA_900497675.1 Arapaima gigas
ATTTAAAAAAAAAAAAAAAAAAAAAGCCTGCACTTCAGCTAGTACTGCATTTTACAAGATAGCCACAAATATTTTTAAAAAAATTCCCAGGGTGCAAAAAGAGACTAGGTTATAACAGGACAAATTACATGCAAGCCATCTTCAGGTAAGTGACAAAGAATGTTCCAGCACAACTGCAAATTCAGCTTCCTGAACACAGGCCATCACCTTCAAATTAGGATAGGGACTGCTGCATCTCATCCATCTCCCTGTGCTGTGAGAAAGGAAAAGAAACTCATTAAAAATGAGTCAGTAAAATGGTCAAGGAAGACCATTTGTATTTTCTATTGGCAGTGGTTATTCAAAAACTCAAAACATCTCACCTGTGTCTTCTCATACTGGGCACGTTGCTTCCTCTTGGCAAAGAACTGGGAAGGGGACGGAAAAAAGAAAAAAAAAACCAACTGTGATTAAACTCCACTAGCAGCAGGTAACTTCAGGCAACATCCAACCTCCCAAAAACTCATCTTGTCTGACCCACATCTGAACTCACCAGAACAAGAAGCCCAGCAGCAATAGCTACCACAACCACTACGATGACTGCGATTATTCCACCTGTCAGTCTCTTCATGCTGAAGGTGGGGGGTTTCTCATCAACATAGTACACCACAATGTTCTCAAAGTTCAGTGGCTGTCCACTAACTGTAGGCTGGAACTTCTTCCCATCAGTAAAGAGAGGAAGCACCTTGACCTAGAAGTAAAAGAAACCAGTCAGCATGTTCTTCAGCAACAGTACTCCTGGCTTGAATACCAAGCCTAAAAAAAATAAAACTTACATCCTTCTCCATGTAGTAGGCCACCCGTGACAGGTCAACATTTTTGTTACCGATTGGTTTCACCACATCCACCATAATAAGACGTGCATCAGGGTCATACTGGAATGGAGAGAAACATGAACTGAACTTTTTCTGAGTTTATGGGAAAAATCTGCCCAACTTTGAACTACTTGTGTTGTCTTTGGTCCTTCTTGTTTACAGTCTATCAAATCACATCTTTCAGACATACCACTGGTTCAAGTCCATGAAGACATCTAAATGCAATTCCAGAACTGGGAGCAAGATATTGTCTAGTTCAGTGAAGGGAAGATGATTCCAACTTACCTGAGTGTTGTTTATGAAGCTAGCACTGAGGCCGTAGCGAGATTGTATGGCTTGACCAATAGCCCTGTAGGTATATGAAAATTAGACCACTTTCCTACACTGAAACCATCCAACATGTAAATGCAAGGGAAGATGAGAACTTACGTCTTCAACTGGGCAGTATCCAATGGGGTTGATGTCACGTTGTGTTTCAGCTCCAAGCGAACCCAGCTATAAAGAAAGGAAGGCATTATGAACAGCAGCAGTTGTGTGGATAGGAACATAAAAGGTGAAAAATGAAAAAGTTCAATTGTCAATGGCTTATGAAACTGCACAAGACTATAGTTACATGACAAAGCCGCTTGGTATAGATGACTGTTGATCACTACCAAATACACCAGTGTTAGCAAAATTGAGCTATTTTTATGATCACCATTAAGCAGAACCAGTATGCAACCCAACTGATTGGAACAAGACTAGTGAAGCTTTGAGTCCAACATGAGCTTTGACCAGAACAAGGTTCACTTTCAACAAGTGCTTAGCCAGGTCATCTTTGTGGTTGAGCAGGGTAGAACAGAAGGTGGCAACTCACTATGTGTCCACCAGCTCATTGCAGTTGATGTCTTCCTTGGCACCCTTGTCTGTGCGGCGTACACCAGCGCTGTTCACACACCAACACTCATTTGTGTTATTGCACTGCTTGGCCTTGAAATTGCCATTGTTGTCGCACTCCGGGTCGTAGATACCATCGTTGTCCACAAAAGCATGCTCTGTGGGCTTCCCACCTGAGCGGGTTGACAGGCCCTTCTTGGCACGGTACATCTCTGCCTTCATCAGGTAGCACTTGGGCACCACTGCCATCAAGAGAAAAAAACCATTACATAGTGTGACTTTACAGAGGAAAGGCTCCAAACAAGGTCAAAGTCAAGGGTACAAGATCACAAGGATACAATCTCAGGCTCAGAATCCTGACTAGAGGTCATAGCAATGTCAAGTTGAAGGTATCAACACAATCTGTACTTCAACTTCACATTTCTTTTGCATTTGAAAAAAGAAAATGAGCACAAGACTTAAAGTTGTGATGCAGTAAAAGGCACCCCAACATGGCTTTATTCACCGCTGCTGCTGTTGTACACCTTGGCAGTATAGTTCCATGAAGTGCACCATTGGAAACCACCACAGCCAGAAGGCATTGAGAAACAATTTGAACTCACTTACAGGCAGAACAGTTGATGGGCTGGTTTACCGCCTCTCCAACTGCCAGGGTGCACTGACAGGGGGTCTCATCACATTTGGCCCACTTCATGTAGGAGCATTGGCCTGAAGGGAAAACAGTACGTGTAATTGCGTTACTTTGTCTCTTGGGGGCACGCGAGATCTCACGCGACTCCGTCCCTATAACTTCCCCACCCCCACCCACATAGTGGGGGGGTATCATATGTCCATGGGGCGTTGGTCATCACAGCGCACGAGCGTCGTACAAACGACGCTCTTTGTCTGGACGGTGACGTCATGCGAGAATGAACAGGGATCAATACCGGCACGCAGTCCTCAAAGTGGTCGTAAAACGAGTAATCGGTCCTCGGCACTCAGTTTTATAAACTGGAAATCACGAAGTTTACGGAGCAGCAAAGGATTGACCGAGATTACTTTATACTGCATAACAGTTATGAGGCATCTATTTAAAAAAAAAAAAATACTTACACTGAGCCCACGCGCCCACCACAAGCCCGCAGAGGGATAGCAGAAGCAGGGCGTTCATGGTGGTCTTCACACGGACAGAAAAGTGTAGTCCCACAAAGGAGAGAAGGGTCAGAATCCACGCGAGCGCTTCACACCAGAATCAGAATCCTTCTGGAGTCCCGTGCGTGTGCGCCTGAGTTTACACGAGCGAAGAAGGAAAACCGCCCAGAACAAGACTGAACTTTTTTCGTTACAGGCGCTGAAGTCCAGACAACTAACAGATCCTCAAGTGCAGAGAAGCTCCCCCAAAATGACCGCTCACCTGTTCTCCCTACATTTATACACACACCTGCCGGGTGACGTCGCTGGGTCCGCCCAGCCGAAACTTAAGGTGTGTCTTCACCTGTCTCGGCGAAAATAAACACACACGCACACACACACACACACACACAGGATGTAAACGTGTGAGTTTGTTGCTGTTACTAAATCTCACCTGTATGAAACTATTAGTCACAGGTAAAACTGTGTCATGTTTTCCTTTTAAAGTTTCGGGTTTTGTGGAAAAACACCTGAAATTCTATAAAATCTTTGATGAAAACCAGCGGCCCACTTTTATATTTAAACTACTTCTTAAAATGTACCACAAGATAAATTTAGATATCAATCACAGTTTATAAAAAGAAAAAATATGTTTCCCTCAACCATGATTTTTCACAAAACAGTTTAAAGGAAGAGAAGAATTAAAATGACATTAATAAATACAATTTAAGAGGAAGTTTGTTTTCTTGTCTTATTTCACCAAAAATGCTGGTGCTTCTTGATATATGATGCCAGAAACACGTTTTGTTTCAGACAGCTTTTCCTAGTTTGTTATAAAGGCTGTACCTTACAGCCTTACAGGTAAGATGAACTCACTTTTTTGGTAGTTGGGGTCAGGGGTTTAGTGGATTCTACAGAAAATGAGACAAGAATCCCCTATTTGATGGTTTCTGATACAGAACAGAAAACATCACAATATTCCAGTAAGTGCCAATGAACTTGTAGCACCAGTTTCACAGGTCTAACAGATTTTTTAAATTCAAGGGCTACAGTAATTTAATAGCTTTATTTAAGATACAGTGATTTACCGATTTATAGATCTGGTTACCTTTCATGATATTGACTCATGGTAAGAACCTTACTCAAAAGACTACAACAGGGAGTGGAATCTGTACCTAGGTTGCTTCAAGTGGAAGGCAGTGCTGTTAACCACGATGCCACCTGCTGCCCCTAAAAAATGCTAACAGTTTTTTACATGTTAAGAAACACTAGTAAACATTCATATCATATCATATCTGAACTCTAGTGCTGCTGCTTAGGCTTAAAACCAGCTCAGTGTGGACTTTGCATGTTCTCCCCATGTCTACCTAGATGTACATTGGGTGCTCTGGTTCCCCCCACGGTCCAAAGATGTGTGTTTACCGTTCAAGCAGTCACTGTAAATTGTTCATAGCACGTGCATATGTGTGAAAATGTGTGTGACCACCCTACAGTGATCTATTCTCCTATGTCGAGTGTACTTTCATAGCCTAGTGCCTAGTAATTCCAGGAATAGGTTCTGCAGCACCACAACCCTCACTAGAATAAAGCGGTTAAGGATGATACAGGGCTGGATTAATTGCAGTCGGTAGTTTAAATTAATTTATAACATTTATGGCATCTTTCATCCAAATGATATTTTTTCCAGTGTTGAACTGAAGCTGCTCTGGGGTGGTGTGTCTTTGGAAATGGGCCCATGTGGAATAAAGTTGTCAGAAATATGTAGAAATTACTACAGTGGGGGCAATTTTTCAATGACCATATATCTTAGCTCATCCAGTGGTGATATACTGTGTTTTTCATATAGTGGACACACTTTTGTCTATTTTTACACCAGTTTAACATGTCTGGGCCAACCCTCACACAGTTCTCTGATGTGTTTCGGGGCCTTTGCATGTTGTCGAGGTGATGTGTGTGACTGAAATCAGAATGAGCTCTGCATACAAGGGAAGTGAGATGAACACACACACACACACGCTAAATCACCACTTAATCCCACTTGCACTGGTTTATTGCCACTGGTGTTGCTTATAACAGCATAATGGTTGAACATTCTTGGTGCTGTAATGGCGTGTCCAGTGCCATATTTGAGTGCATATGCAAATAAACCACAGTGTGAATTTGAATGTTTCCTCTTGTGCTTTGTGTATCTCTGTGACTCTGGGGTTGAGCTGTATGGGGAACTGGAGATAATAATGAGAACTGCTTCTTGGTTTTCAGGAAGGGGATGTTTTACAATTAGAAATATTTGCAACAATGAGAGAATTACATTTTGCTGGGTGTTATTTTGTTGTTGCTTTAAGTGTAAAATCCTTTTGTCATGGTCTGTATTTTAAGATTGTGGTCTCTTTAGTATTCTGTTTAATAAAGGAAAAAAACCTTTCTGCTGAAGACCACCGTTTTCACTTACTAGCTCGGCAGCCTTCCACGCTTATCCTCACCTGAGTTTTCCTATGTTTGTCTCCACCCTCCAGCATATTTTTTTACCAGATCTTCAGTTTTCCAAGAACCTAGGAGTCATTTCAAAAATAGCACAATTCCCAATTCTGTATAAAACATGAATAGCTCACTAAACACACAGTAGGAAGTGTTACATGTGTGATGATAATGATGAGGATGATAAGGGGGCAATCCGTGTTTTATGGTGGATATCCAACTGGTGCACTAAAGTTTGTTCATTTACAGTTTTACAACTCTTTTTTGTGTTGAAAGCTATAATTAGAGATTAAAGCTCGTGCAGTGAGTGCATACTAGGCTGCTACACTTTCTGTTTGCTAAATGGAAGCAGATATTCGAACGGTCCTCATCACTCGTGTCTCATTTAATGTCCAAAGCAAGTGGCAGGGAGGAGCGTCAACTGACCACCTAGTCATTTCATCTGTGATCCAGTTCCCTTAAACATTCACAAATCACAGATCATATATGCAATGTTTACCTTTTCTTGTCTTATCTGTCAGCGTGCGATAGACACCATGAAGTGTAATAAAACACTGCAGGCTGGCTTTGTTAATACAGATTAAGACCAGCACCGCAGTACTGGCGACAGCGATTTCACTGCAAAATCATCTTCTACTCTTACTTTGTGTCTTGGACACAGGCCCTAAGAAATATGGAAAAAAAGCTGATAACTTGCCCGGTTTTCTTCAAATTTCTTTAATATTCCACCAGAAGCACTGTGACTAATGTTAACAGAGATATATTTCCTATTTCCTCACTGGTATACAGATATTCTGGTGAGGCAAGTGATTGGCCAAGAGAATGATTTTATTCAAGGAACGGAGCTGAAAAGTATGTAGATGAAAACTGACTGTAAGATGAGGCCGGGGACAGCATGACTCATCGGTGTGTCACCAGGAACGATTCCTCCTATGGGTTACGTATGGTGAAAAGCAACTTCCGGTGCATGGCTGCTTTCACTTAAGGAAAAGTCTGGGCTCTTTCCACCATTTAGCACTTTTTCATGGTGGGAGATTTTTTTGTTTACCTCCTTAACAGAAATTAGTGACTTTTTTTTACAATTTTACATGTTGGAGCAGGAAGCACTATAACAATTCAATTTTTGAATCCCCCTTCTGATGTAATACTTTTGATCAAGAAACTTACCCTGAACTCATACAGTAAAAATGACCCACCTATATAAATGTTTAAACCATAGTACATAACATTTCTTACATAACTTTGAAGGTTAAATAAATGTTATTAATACCCACACTTTACCTGACTTTTCTGTAAAAGAGATGTAAATTAAACTGTTGTCATTTTCACCTGTTTCAGATGACATGCCAGATTTTCAAATGTGGTACATGATATTTCACACAACAGTTTGTTTTCTGAAGATCTGTGAACCACACCTTTGGATGTAAATTCCTCCATGACCTTCCCAGCCTGTGGTTCCTGTTCTACCTGCTGGGTCACAGTGTTGCCATAGAGACATCAGACATCATTGTTTCTCTCTATATGGCAAGACAAATGTCCATAATCTGGGCCATGGAAGAACACTGGTAAAAAAAAAACCTTAGTTTACACTGGCTGCAGAGTCCTTCAAAGAAGACCACTAAAATACAGGCGGAAAATCTTTCAAGTGGTGCACTAAAAGGTATTTGCCTAAGTATACCATATTTTTTATTAAGAACATGTTTTTGTCTTAAGAAGGATCTGTGTGTATCTTGATAATCATTCATTTCTGTCTACTTATAATTGCTATCCTAGTTTAGGTAGGTCCAAGTACTGAATTTTAACCACAGTTTCATTCTCTTTATTTTACCAATGCTGTTCAGTATACATGTCTGCATGAGGTACAAGCTAAGGAGAAGCTTCTTTTACACACTTGTTTTATCACTGCAATGCTATTAAATGAATGCATGTATAAGTATTTTTTTGTCCTTTTATTTGTAAATTTTTCCATATCTATTGGGAAAAAAATATGGGTTCAGTTTAGAACCACAGAAGTGAGTCACATCTTGCATATATCATAGACCTGATATTTTATGTAGTTTTCCAATGCCATTTTGCTGTACCATGAGAAACTGGCAGACCTCAAACTACAATGTAATATGTTAAGACTGCATGATGAGACAGAAGCCGTGGAAAACATTAGTAATTGTAATGTCTGGGTCAGGAAGCACAACATATTTCAAAAGAAGCACCGGGTTAATCCTGATACAACCAGAGGAGCCACTTGCTGGAGGTGCTGGGTGTGTGGAGCCAGAATGGGAGATAAATTCATTCTATTGAGCTCACTGCTTTATAGACTGTGTCTCACACAGCACAACACAACACAACACAACAGAACACAACAGAACACAACACAACACAACACAGTGACCTTTCAGTTTCCAGTTCAGGTGAAGTACTGGCAGAAAATTCACACAATGGAACAAGATAGTGGGACATTGAACCTCTGTCACACCCTTCGCCTTACAGCTGAATTTGCAAATTAAACAAAACATTGTTTAAATTCCTGCTTGTGAACAGTAGAAATCATAGCCAAAATACTGACATTTCATAAACAATTCTGTCACTGTAGGAAAGCACTACTGTATATTCATTCTAGTGCATCTGCACCCTCTGCTGGTAGCTGAGTCTTTAAGTCTTAAGAAAATGCTGGAGGACCTTCAGTCAGCTCCTTCTATCAGTGAGCTCATCTGGAAATAGGGCCTTAAAAGTGACAGAGTATTGTCACCAGCACAGAGTACTGTCACCAGAAAATGAAGGTTATTCGTTTCATTATCCTGACCTCTGATAATGTGGCAGCCTGTGGATGCACCCAGAAACAAACTGCAGGAGGTAACATCACAGAGATCTGATGAGCAAGTTACAGCCGAACATCTGCACTGGGCACCAATGCGGTCAGTCACTGTATCGCGTGAGTGTTGCGTTGTGCTGGTGATTTTCACAAGGCTGTAAGTAACAGTATTAGGAGTGAGACATATTGTGCACTTTCTAGGCCCAGCACTTGCATTACGAGGTGTGACCCTACATTTATGAGTGTAGTTGAAGTAAGTTTAGTCGTTGTGGCCTTTTCTTGTGGGAATAAATACAGGTATCCCTTTCTACCTGGAATCTTTTTGCCAATCTACCAATCTTTCTACCAATCTTTTTTTCAAAAATTAACATTTATGACTCTGGAAAATTTGTACCCAAAATTCATTATCCAAAAACCCAATTTTCAGAATTTGCATTAAATAAATTACAAAATGCATGCCACCAAAAACATTTAAGTGGTGCACAAATCTGAGGATGTGAAAGCAAATGTAGAGAAGTGTCTCTTGACCATTTTGGGTGTGTTACTTAATTGAATAAATGGGAGGCAGCAGAGCAATTAGTACAAGTTATGGGGATGGTTTAAATGCATGCATTCAACAGAAAGTGCACAGTTATAGTTCAAAAGCTGCTTACAAGAAGAGCAGTGTTCTAGGCGGGTCTGTGCTTGGGTTCATTCCTGAGTAAGTTTAAAGTGTGAATTACCCTTGAACAGTAACTCCAGCTCTGGATGTTTCAATATGAATCTTCCCTGGGATTTCTTACCAAGGTTCATAAACGAGCAAGAAAGGTAACAAGAATGCGCTGCAGTCATATCTCAGCTGTTCTTCTTATAGAACCATACCTTATTCTTGTGTTGTTTAAATATGTTGCACATTAACGTCATCATCTTCCCTAAATTATTAAGTGAAAGTGTCTTCTAATAAAGTAGTATAAGAATATAGGTTTCTGCTATCTGAAAATATATTGGGCCAATTGGCTGTATTTTAGGAAGCACAGTGGCTCAGTGGGCCTCACAGTGTCTGTGCTGTATATTTGGTCATGGGTTTGAGCAAGGCTCTGTCTATATGGAGTTTGCATATTTTCATGTTGGTTTCCTCCTTGTGTTCTGCCAAAGATTGCATTTCAGGCCAAATGGAGAATCTAAATAGTTTGTAGTGAGTATGTTGTGTCTTTCTGTTGCGTAAATGGGTGAAGGTATCAACTTAATACCAGTTAATAATCATTTTGAAAAAAAAGCATTTGCTAAATGAATGAAAAATGTTAATGTGTTTAACTGGAATGTGCTGCACAACCTTACTGTACCACAATGTGCCCACTGAGCAGTCGGTCATATAAAATGGTTGTGTCATGTACAGAAAGGTGCACAGATAGGATATGATGAGAGCTGCCTACAGCTGATGAAGTATTGTGGCCCATGGAGACACTGATGGCACCTACTGCATGCCCTATTTTTCCTTTGTTCCTCCAGGATGATGGCATAGGGGACCTTCTCTTTATATTTTACATTATTTCATGATTTAAGAAATGCTTTTATCAAAATGACTTTACACAGCAAACACTCTTACACCTTTGGCCATTTTCAGAGCAAGATACTCTTGGAAACATTTAAGGGATAGTACTTTTTAAAAGGTAAGACAGCTTGTGTGTGTGTGTGTGTGTGGGTGTGTGTGTCTGACACGGAGAGAGAAAGTGAAAGAGAGAGAGGGGGAGAGAGAGACAGGCTTTGTCACTTTGATTTACCTGTCCCCACTGATGTTACTCGTAGCTCTCCTACCGCAGTCACTTCCAGGGAACTGCCTCAGGGACTCGGAATGACATGATCATGCTGGTTACCTGTAGCGTTGGACTTGCTCACCTGGCAGGTGTAGCAGCACACTGGGTGACACAGTCCGCCCACAGCGCACCAGCGCCTTCCAGTGCCAGATGGTGCTTTAGAGAGATGAACCTGTGGGGAAGTCACAGCACCTGTCTCCTGTTTCTTAACACAGTCTCATATGATACATTCAATCGAGATAAATTCATTTTTTGTGTTTATTATGAAGTCTTATCTGAAGCAACTAATGGTTTTAAAAATTTTAACTCTTACAAGTGCTTGAAGTAGAAGAAAAATGACGTCTTAGTGGGTAATCCCTTTATTGGCGTGTTGGGGGTTTGTATTGGTTGTTATCATTAATCCATAAAGTATTACATTTTGGAATTCTGCAATTAACTAAAGGCGATAGGAGACAGTTTTTGTTAGTGGTTTTAAGTGTTAAGCTAGCAATGCGGACCCAATCCGGACAAACAAAAAACAAACTAAAGCTCATAGACATATAAAGGAGGCTTGAGAAGAAAGTCAGATGGCAGAAGGAAAGGAGATGGAGAGGGTTCAAGAGGCATGAAGAGATGCAGAGATTCAGAGCCAAAGTTGGATAAGATGGAAGGACATACAGCAAACTGAACAGGGAGCCAGAAAAGAAAAACTTGGACAATCCAGGAAGATAAGTAGGACAGAAAGGAGATGGAGGAACAAAGAAGGAAATAGAGTCTTATGGATAAAGATGGAGGAGTTCTAAGTTTAGCAAGATGGACAAAGAGAGCAATAGAATAAGATGGAGGTATATGAACATCAGGACTTCTGTCCTGTTTGAAAAACAAATAGTTAGGACACTAGGAGTTTTTACCACCGCTTGCTTGATAGTGGCTAGATACTCAGGTGGACCTCAACCCAACATTCTGTACAGCACTGGTCCTCAGATCAACACCCTTTGGTCAGTCCAGTTCCCATCATAGGGCTGTCCTGCTGTCTTGTTGGTTCAAAGTTTGCTATTGTGGGATTCTGGGGTTTAAGAGGAGAATGATGCTGATGAGAATGGTCTACGCTGACCAACAATAGGCAAACCATCGTCTGTGTGTGTATGTGAATGAGTAGCAGTCATGGGACGATGTCAAAGTGACAGGAAGCAGATGAACTGGATTGCAGTCAAAGTGAGGCATGCTGGGATGAGGGCTTGCAGGCCCTACCCCTAAAGAACCTATTCTGCCCTGTTTTGATGTGTATTGCAGATGACAGGAGAGGAATCCCATCCAGCACTGGTCTGAAACGTCCATTTGCCCCTTGGGACCTGCACATACACTGTCACTTGCACTGTGTGACATCTCGGATAGCCTTTGGTGCCATGTTACAGTAACAAATAAAATGTAGGGGCTGTGAAGTCACACACAAACGACTGGGCTTTCCTTCTAACAACTGATCCTTGTGAGATTAGCAGTTAGAAAAATATTTGGGCTGTTGGGAAAAGTGGAATGAATAAAGTTATCGTTTCGAAAATATTTCCGTATTTATAAGATGTGTTTGAGGCTCTTGAACGTGTGTGACTCAGTGTGGGAAAGACAAACCACACACGGGGCGTGAGCTGTATGAACGTATAATAAACGTGTAATAAACGTGTAGAGATGAAAGTTTCCGCGTGATTCCACACAGCTGGAATCGGGGGGGGGGGGGGGGGGGGGGGGGGTGAGGCCAACCGTGCACTGCACCANAAAAAAAAAAAAGGGGGGGGGGGGGGGGGGGGGGGGGGGGGGGGGGGGGGGGGGTGAGGCCAACCGTGCACTGCACCACGTGACCTCACCGCCAAGGCGCCCGTCCTGCGGGTCTGAGCGGGTGACGCATTGCGGGTACGAATGGACCAATCAGAGAGGGGCGCAGCGCAGCATCGCGGCACGTAGCACTCCGCCAGCAGATAGTTCCCTACTTTATTCACTTTGTGTTTACTGATCCCTGAGGTGAAAATCTAAATGCTTTAGGTATAAATGAAAGGACGTGTTCGGCTTTAAAATTTCGTCGTTTTATTGAGTTTATCGGAGATTTGGTGACTCGGTTGCCGTGAAGGCGGACTGATACAGAGAAGCGCGCGGTATTGATGAAAACCGCTCTGCGGCCAGTCGATCTGTCGTCTTCATTCACTGACGCGCGCGAGGGCGAATAAAAGCTGAAAATGGTGAGTTAAAAACGTATTTGTGGTTTAGTCCTCTATGAAAACGACGGGTAAATGATAGCCGGGATGGTTTTTTTTTTAAAGCGAAAACAAACTTGTGGTGGGGGTGATCGGTCGTGTTGATAAGTGGTCAATTAAAGTGATCAGCTGTTATTGTTCCAGCGATCATAAATAACCTATAGTCACCTTTAGTGGCTGTTACTTACACTGGTCGTTAGATGCAGTTACTGTTACAGTGATCGTCAGTGACTGTTACTGTTTCAGTTAATCGTAAACGTTACTCTTATGTGATCGTTAGTTTTGAGGGATGTGAAAAGAAGTCTTTGCCATTGAACCTTGATTTTTATTTTTTTTTTACCAGTATGCAGTTTTTACTATGATATCCAACATCCTTCTTTGACATTTAAGCTTTCCAATAAATAGTTGAAGTTGGTCTTCAGATGAAAGGAGTCCTTGTGAAACGGTGCTTTGTGTCAGTTTTTTCAGCTCGCTGCAGAGCTTGTTTTTGACCCATTTCTGTGTTCTTTTCCTCTCCAGGCTGATCAGCTGACAGAAGAGCAGATTGCTGGTAAGAGGGCCTCACCTTTTCCTTCTCCACCTCACACATCTCCTGCTTTCCTCCCTTGTTCCTGTTTGGGAGGAGATCCATTGACAGATCTCTTTGCTGTCTGTTCACCTTTCCTCCTGCCTTTTATGGCCTGCCCTGGCCAATGATCCACAGGAATGGACCTGTCATCCTGTGTGATGACCCTCAGGGTTTGGAATATGCTGAAAGTTCAGTGGGAACTCAGCTGGGTGATGTATCATGGGTTGAGAAATTATCATGGCTGATTTTAAAAGTTATTGCCCACATCACTTTGCTTCACTTAGTTGTGAGGTCAAATTTGGGTGAGTCTGCATGGTAATAAATGGGCTTGAAGCTGCAAGCATTGTTGCCATAGTTTTCGACTGGGCCACGAGGTTGTGATTCGTCTAAGCGCTGTCAGGAGGACGAGGAGCTGCTTGTGCCTCAGCCCTTCAGTTGATGATGTTTCTGTCACATGGTGATGTGGGCAGCACTTAGCCGCAGGAGATATTTGCTTAGTAAAACACCCTCATCTCGGATAAGTTGCATGGATTACAACTTGGCACTTAACCCTTTTTGTTCTGCTGATTGTACTCTGCCAGGATTGGGCACAGATCCTGGGCATACTACTAGTCCTTTCAACAAGGAGACATGCTATTGAGTTTACTAGAAGGGATATGGTAAAAGTAAAGTATACATGACTGTCTTGGATTGGTTCTCATGGCCCTGACACATTATTGAGGTTGTGTGTGTGTGTGTGTGTGTGTGTGTGTGTGTGTGTGTGTGTGTGTGTGTGGTATTTCAACTTATGTTTTTTTTTTCTTTTAACTGTACAGTATTGGGTAACCATACAGAAGTGCTTCAGTGCAGAATGGGACCTTGATTCCATGTCATTTCACTGTACAGACAGAACATTAAGCTTTCTACTCTAGAGCTGGAACAGGTCTGTTCTTCAAAAAAGTATTTGTATACCAACCAGAACAGACTTTGGGCTTCTGTGTTTTCAGGTACGATGCCTTGTCTGAAACTGAGTTTGGGAGGTTAATGTGGGATAAGCATACCTTGTTGCCCTGGCAATGGGTTGGCAAGGCTTACGGCCTATCTGTCAAGGGAAGTTGGCTTTGCTGCCTTAGCAACATGGTTTAAGCCCTTTTTGTTCCCAGAGGATGAGGAACATTGAGTGAAGAATTTCCTAACACTAAACAGAGCTTCTTATTGGGGGGGGGAGGTGTTACTTTGATGGCAGTGCATTATAGGTGATATCTGATGAGTTCATGGATGTTCTGTATGTGCAGAGGTCATGCATTGATGGTGATGATGCTGCTATGGCAGTCTTGCTTTTTGTCACTTAATAAAAGTGGAAAAAGTTATGCCAGGACCACAGAGAGAAGACTGATTGATTGATTGACTGAATGACTTGAGCTCTTCTGCTTGTTTTTGTTTTTCTGTAGAATTCAAAGAGGCATTCTCGCTATTTGACAAGGATGGTGACGGCACCATCACTACTAAGGAATTGGGCACGGTGATGCGCTCACTGGGCCAGAACCCGACAGAAGCCGAATTGCAAGACATGATCAATGAGGTGGATGCTGATGGTATGTTGAGCTACCTGTTGTGTTCTTTTGTCCCACCCTTATGTGTCAGCAGTAGCCTTGAGCTTTGTGCATGAAACACTTTGTCAGTTTTTTTTTTTTCTTTCTTTCTTTCTTTTTACCCCAACAACTTGTTCCTCAGGAAATGGCACAATAGACTTCCCTGAGTTCTTAACCATGATGGCCAGGAAAATGAAGGACACGGACAGTGAGGAGGAGATCAGGGAAGCCTTCCGTGTGTTTGACAAGGTAACTATGCGACCAAACCAGTGTCAAACAACACTGAGTACTCTACCAGGGTCCACATCTTTGTCAAATGTGGGTGTGTTACTACAATCTTCAAACAGGTTTCACAGGGACAGTGAACCAAACCACATGTTGATATTGCTTCTGCAACACCAAAGTAGATGGTCAGCTGCAGTCAGAAGATAAGCACTGGTGGGGGTGAATTAGACCCTACAGTTTAAAAAAAAAAAAAAAAAAAAAGGGCATTCTTTTTCATTCTTGTGTTGGAGATATACTGGAAAGTGGGATTTCATTGTCAATTAGTACAAAGTTCTTCTGGTTGGATGTATCATTTGATTGTGACATGAATGCCCATTTTAATAAAGGCGTGAATCTACTCTTTTTCAGCATTGTCACAGTTGTATTTACATATCTGTGCAAGAGGTGTGAAGGGGAAAACAAGTTTTATGAAGAGAAATCAGAGTTTATAGTAATGCTAGATAGTGCTTTTATACTACTATTTAAGCTTTATTTCTAATTTGTTGGTATCAGGACTGTGAACATTGCCCTCTTCCATAGATGAACCTGTTTGTAGGTTTAGGGTTGGTTTACGTTGCACTGCTTCAGTGTGACAGGTTGACATGCATAGATATGGAGGGGGATTTGCATGAAACCAAAATTTGAGGTGGGGGCAGCTTGCCTAGATGTTGCAGAGTGTAACCATCCTGGGCCCAGCTTTGTAAGTAGGGGATATTCTTGAGTCAAAGGGATGGTTGTATGGTGACTGGCACTGTTTGATACAGGATGGCAATGGCTACATCAGCGCGGCAGAGCTGCGCCACGTCATGACCAACCTAGGAGAGAAACTGACGGACGAGGAGGTGGACGAGATGATCAGGGAAGCAGATATTGATGGCGACGGGCAGGTCAACTATGAAGGTACCTGAGATCCACTCATTTCTGATACCATGAGGTTCCGTAGTTGCTGCTTTTCCTTCTAGAAAATGTGTCCTTTAATGCAGCATTTCTAAACACCTTGTTATGTTAACATCACTTGAGGCTTTCTTGAAGATGCGTCACCCGTTTTTGCTATTTGCCTCAGTAAAATCTGAATGTCAGCTAGATCAGCTCTTTGAGCTTAAATGAAGCTTTTTCAGTAACTGCATTCTCCTATGTCTTTTTTGCTCTGCTGAATTTTGGCTTGGATCTCCAACGCTTGCCTCTTATCTTGTCTCAGCTCATCTTACTAAGCGGACTGGTGTTTGCTCTCTCCTGTTTTTTCACTAAACTTGTGCTCTTGTAGGATGTTTGCTGTGCTATTAACTAATTGCTTTTCTGTTTCTTTCCACAGAGTTTGTACAGATGATGACAGCCAAGTGAAGGCCTTATACAGAACACATTTGTACAGAATTTCTCGCCTTTTTTTTTCTTCCCCTTTTTGTTCTTCCTGTGTTTGTCCCTTCTCCAACCCAGTGCCCCCTACTGCTCTCCAAAGGAAATGCATGTGTACCACTTTGGATTCCAGTTCTCATGCCAGTGTCTGTCTTTTGCTGCTGTTACCTTGTTAGTTAAGGGACAGTCACATGACTTCCATGTGGGCAGACCTCTGAGTGCCAGATATCAGCCCCAGGCCCTGCACTCTCCAGCTTTGCATTGCTGGCCAGCTGAGGCCTTCAGTTGAAGTAGAATCAGCAATGTTGGCATGTAAACATTTTTAATGTGGAGATGACACTCTGCATGGACTATGGACAGTTACCTTATATATATGGAAACTCAGCATTGCACTACTGCAGAATAAGAAAAAAAAAAACGGGTGTATTGCATCATACACAACTTAATTTTTTATGTGTTCTGTACTCGAGATTCTTTCTATGCTTTTTAATGCTTTAGTTACTTTATAATTGTTTCCAATGTAAAGCACATACATTGCCTCAAAAAAATTCATTCCAAGTTGTACATTTGTTTCCAATAAAGTGGAGAAAAAGTACAAATATACCCAAAGTAGACAAATGTTTTGTAAAGTAGGTGGGGGTCCATGTCATTTGGAACAGGCTTGTGGGAGCATGCGAAGGGCTATCTTGGTGCCATAGATCCATCAGTCATATATTCATGGTCTCTAACATTAAAAGATGTTTCTTTATCACTTTTGTCTCCCCCCCCCCCCTCCCCCCCACCCAAAAAGGGAAGTTAATCAGAAATTGTTTGTTTGGTCCAGGCTTGTTCTGGGACAGAATCAGGCAGTAGAACAGAGCAACTTGCAGGACAGGGTACTGATGTTCTGGCAATGCCTTTGCTGAGGTGTTTGACAGTAAAGGCATATTCCAAAATTACCGCACGCTATATTAAGGTAGTTGGCAGATGACTGTGACAAATTGCCGTAATCCCTTGGGTAGGACAAAGGAGCAATTCTAAGGAAATCACAAGATGATACAAGATAAACTTCCACTGTAGACAAACAGCAGTTGGTCAGCCGCCGTAAAAGCGGAGAGCCATGACCGTGGCATGCAGTGGAAGGGGAGGGTTTGCTTGCAGTGGGTCATTTGCCTGCATGATACAAGCGAGTCAGGCTTTGTAGCTGTTTGCAAAATGCTCCTGGTAGCCTAGCAACTACACATTGCAGCAACACAGTGAAGAGCAGTTTAAGTGGGAGGTGGAGGGGCTCATCTCCAGTGATACACTGGTGTGAAAATGTTTTGAACCCCATTCCACCCATAAAAGGCTTCAATGTTATATGCTGTTTAGCCAAAAAAACAGATTTTCAGACAAAGAATTACTGCCCTGTATCTCCTCTTTTTACCAATGATTGGGGGGGCAGAAATGTTCACTTCACTCCATATGCTATGTAATAAAGCACAGTGGGATTTGGAGATGTTTGGATGGAGGAGTTTGGTATCGGTACATCTCAGTTCCATTTGAAGAGACATTAAGGACTTCGGCACTTAACTTCATCCATACGTTTTCTCTATAGTACTATTTTATAATGTCATTCATGTATGAACTGCTGATGTGTTTGTGACAAATCAGTGGAAGGTTTGTAGAGGATTGACAAAGCCGTTTATCTTAATCCCTCAAATGCCTTCTTGCAAAAGGCATAAATCCCTTGTCAATGCATCTTGAACATTCTCTTAATGCAACAAATAGACAGAACAGGAAAGAAGTGAATCAGAATGGAACTGAATGTTCAGTGAAGACAAGCAGGTTTATCCTGTCCTCCATGAGCTGACCTGTGGAAGGAGATGTGTTTTAGATTATGACTCTTATAATGAGTCCGTTGCAATGAACAAGTTTATAAATTAATTATTTATAACAAGACTGGGAAATGCTGACAGGTTCTGATAGTCACAGTGAGTGGAAATTGCAAGATGGTACTAACCAAAAGTACAGTTTCAAGTGTGAAAAACTAGACAAAATGTTTTTTTACAATGGATTTTGAAAGTGTGTATATACTACTTTAAAACAGCATGTTTTGTAACATTTTAAATATGCTTTAAAATCTGTTAAACAGGCACCTTCACTCTAACCATAGCAAAAATTAAACTCCCCTGGTTCCTCATTTCTGTCTAATAGGCCAATGCTGGGATCCTTCCTGTTTCTGTAGAACTATAATTGAACTAATTATTATAAATGTACATTGAAAACAAAAGATCAGACACTGCAATGTTTCCCTAAACAGCTGCTGTGTTGAATGGGATCTTCCGGCCATACAGTGAATCCCGTGCTTCCAGTAATCGTGCCGTCTGTTGTTGCAGGTCGACAATGGATTGATGCCAAAGCACTGCATGATTTGGGTTGGCATCTTCTAACAGCCAGAAGGCCCTTTTATATTTGCTGGGCCGAGACACCCTTCTTTTCATGCTTATGTGTGTATTTAAAGTTAAGTCTGCATAACTTTGAACTACAATAAAGCAAAGCATAAAACATAAGTACCTGGGAGGTAGATTGTTTTTCTAACATATTGGAATGAGTTCCCTTTCTCCCCTAGGATTGCTGAATCAATTTCAAATTTCAAGAAGGCTCTCAAAACATCCCTTTCAGACCCACAAACTGTCATGATCACCTTTGTATTTTCTGTTAGACTTAATTCTACCAGTAGTTATTAAGTGTAATGTGCACTGACAAAAATTGTGGTTTTGGGCAAACGGACCGTAATTTGGAAAATGTACAATGACATCTAAAAGTCTGTTTATTTTAAAATGTACTTTGGTTTACTCTGAGACGTACGTCGCTTTGGAGAAAAACAAAATGAATAAAAGTAAACGTAAAAGTACATCTTGCGATGATGTATTAGCAATGGCAGAGATCCTGGGACATAGAATCTAGCACCCATCAAACAAAATTCACGGTAATCCTAAAAGGATGAAAACCTTTAGAGAAATTTTGTTGGACACTGATTCAGTGATGCTTGTGTGGTCCATCAACAAGGAAAGTTGTGTCTAGGACAAAGAATGGAAGACAAATTGATGAGTGACATACTTTAACTTCTTTGCCCCAATTTCACACTTCTGCCATGCTAGGAAGCCAGCAGGAAATTTTATTATACTCCAGCAGGTACTTGCACCTCAAAGTTATAGTTAATATATGACAGATTTGAGTTTGTGTTCTACTTTGGATTGTATATCTTTGTGATTTTTTTGTATGACCTGTAATAGTATCAATAATGCTGTACATTGATAATAATAGAAAGTATCCACAAGCTCAGCTGAATCTCATTCACCCAGTCATAACTTCCTATCCAAAAAAAGCCCCAAGACAGGAACATGTGACACACGTGGGCATAGCAGCAACAACCTGGATTCGTGCAAACAAAAATTTTAAGTAATATCCCGATAAATCTCCAGATGATTCGGTGAAGTAGATTAGTAATCATTCTTCTGGTAGTGGACTAAAGAGATTCATCTTGGTAGCATTGATGCACCGCAGAAATGGAACTGAATCAAACATGATTTTTACTTAAAGTACCTCAACTCCGAATTGTGGCAGTCAAAAGAAATTAACCTCGTCCAACTGAGGTTCAGGCTACACGAGCAGCCCGATTCTAACAGGATTTTTAGAATATCTCAACCAGCAAGGAATGCCAGTATCAACTTTGGCACCAAATGCTTTGTCTGAGATGTGGTTTCTTGCTAGTTATACACACTCTCCAAGGCAGATGGGGGAATTGGCATACAGATTCTTGACATCTCAGCTGTCATTCAGACAGTGGCTAAGCCAGTTAGGTCTTAGGGATCATTCCATGGAGCTGCAGCAGTGTAATTGCATCATCTGCCCGGTGGGAAAACAGACTAATGGCACAGGTCTAGTCTGGGGTATCTAGTAATAACTCACAAAACAATTGGGCTGCAGCCAATGGGTTTTGGGAGAGAGACATAAACAATACCGTTGACATTGCTAAATCACAATTACAAACAGCTGCACAGATGAGTCATGTCAGGATGACTGGCAGGTAGCAGTATATGTCAGCCGTGAAGGAGGTTTGACATTAGCATTTTGATATGTGAGTTTTCAAAGCAACATGAGGCTTTCAACTGATAGAGTTCCAAAGAGGCTAAATATAGACTGTCTTCAACTTATGACATGTTCAACATATCACAGACTCACACTGTAAACAAAAAAAAATAACTAAATAAATAAATGTGAACAAATAATTATAATTTAAATTTTTTAGAAAACAAAATCAATGAAAACTGTCTATAAATTGTCTATAAAATAAAATTGTCTATGTGTACAACATCATTGCGTAACGATGACGTCTGCCGACAGCGGTACAAAAACATACACGGTACTTCAACATATAGCATATACTGTAGATGAAAAATGATTGAAAAATGTTGTGAAAATGCATTGAAGCATTGGCACGTGTGCCTGCGCAGTATGCATGTGTGACATTGTAATGTACCCGTGTAAGCTGAACGTCATACAATACTGTGTACTGCAACAGGAAGGTCGCGCCCTTCCCATGCACAGCCAACAACTGTCTTCTCACACCTACTCCACTGCGGTCCCTTCCTTCTCCTTTCTTCCTTTCTTTGATGTCTAAAAGTTTGTGCAACACACAGTGTTAGTTGTTCTCACTGTTATATCATACAAAGATGCAGATAGGTTAACTCTGCACGCATGTTCCCTTTGCTGTGCATGTCACAAAAGTGAATTCACCCTGAAAAATTCCCACAACCGTATCCCCCATAGCACCACCTCCCCCTCCTGCACTAGTCACACTACTGACCAATGACTGACCCCCAGTGAACTCAGCAGGTGTCATGATCACATAGCAATGAAGATGATAGTGGATTCAAGTGCACAGTATTTACAAGTGCAGCAGTGCAGGAAAGTATGAATGTCTGCAAGGATTTTGGACTGCGGCGATGGGAGGAATCCAAGGACAAGGAGAATCGGGAACTGGGAAATACTGGGGCTGGACTTCTAGGAGAACAGGCCGGAACAGAAAGCACACAGGGAGCAGGCAGACTGAAGACAGGGCAGCACAGGCAGCAAACAGGGCAGAGCTGTCTAACAGGCAGGCTGTGACTATGGCATATGTTGGTTGAGATTTACCATCTTTCCAGGTAGCAGTCTCTCTTTTAAAGGTTAGTGTGATTAAGTGATATTTTAACTGATCAACAAGAGGTGTGTTTGGATCTCACAGACTGTTCCAAGAATCTCTGGTGGTTGGTGAGGGCGCTGCTGTCTGAGGACCCGACAGTCGCAAGCAATCTCCTTGGGGTATGGCACAGAATACTGAAGTATTGTAAAAAGTTATGAACATACTATACTTTTTAAAAAGAAACCTAGTGAATACAGTGCTGAGTTATTTTATAATATATAAACATTATAAAAATATATAATATATAAACATTTATGATAATATAGTCATCTCTTATTTACAAGCACATGAATTATGTCTTTTCGCTGGAGTACGATTTGATTTTTACACATTCATCTGCTCAGTAAAATGCACACTGGCCAAAGAAAGGTTAAAAAAAAAAAAAACAAAACACAAATTACACAGATCCCCTGTGTGCTGTGCTGTGTGTGTGGGTGCCCTTGCGCGCTGGGGTGTGTAATGCCCATTCTGTATAATGTGTAATAGAGTGGCATTATGACAAGGAGTGTTAGATCCTGGGAAAGGCAGAAATGATGTTTGTGATGCACGGCTGAAAGTGAAGTTAAAATGAGCTCCCGACTGTTGTGTCTTTAAGAGAAGACGTATATATAAATATACATGGTCATGACTGGCCAGCGGATGACATCACGTTGTGTATATAAAGACAGAATGTGGTTTTTGTTGTGGTTCTGTTACGCAGTTTAACATTGTTCAGCATTTCTTAATGAAAGTTCACTTGCATTATTCCACTGCCGACTTCCGAGCGAGTCTCTTTCCACCTACTGCTGTCCCTCAAGAGTATCCACAATAAGCTGCATGCACGCGTGTGCTGCAGTGCTACAAGGCATTTTATACTGTTTTAGGGATATTTGGAAAACTTGGGTGGCGTTTTTTGGATGGGCTGAGAAGCACAATGTCTTTCCCATAAAAAATAATGGAAATCGCTATTTTGATTTATGCAATTGTTACACAGTCCAGGGTGCAGAACAGGATGAAGCAGGACACAGGGAAGCAGGATGGATGTGAGGAATTACTGGGGGTGCAAACAAGGGAATAGAAATGAGACTGGGAAGGTGGGAGGATCATGGTGCGGGTATGTCGCTTTTCACACAGAGATGGGGCAGATGGGGACTGGGCTCTTTTTTTCTTCTATTTTTTGCTTATTGTCTCAATGGACTGGTGTCTCTCCTCACTCTCTCCTTGGTGGACCAAGATTTCAACAGTCTATAAAGGACAGAATAGCCACAGCTCAGCTGTCTACCAGTAGAGTCTGCAGTGAGCCAGGAGACACAGACTATATGTGCTTCAGCAGCTTTATCCTAAAGTAACATTACACATCTAGTCCAAAATAAGAAGCAGATACACTGTGGATGCAGCCTCTCCATTGCTCGCAAAACTTATTGCAGCAGTGCTGCAGGTCAGTTGTCACCTGACTGGCATGCAATATAGCAAATAGGTGTCCAGTTTCTGTATCACTTCACTGCTGGCCGTGATCCAGGACTGCCTAATATACAGATAGAGCTAAATGATCTATTGAGTAACAAAGCGGTCCTTGTCCAGCTGGCATTTACACTGGTGTGATGTCTGATGGTCACTGGAATGTGGGCCTATTGGTCATTGGTAAGAGCAACCAGGAGATAGTGGGCATGGCTAATGTACATTCTACAACCACTGGAATAATGATGCTGGAAATATAAAGAAGTTATGAATTCATCGGTCGTGTTTCGATTTTACATTGCCCTAATATTTTTAAACAAAATATTGCAGTGAAGGTGAGGGCTACCCTGTTCTCAAAGCATGAACTAACCACGTTGAGACAAAGGAGATTTAGGTGCAGTCAGAACATTTACTGTTCTATGAACTCCACCCCGCACAACAAGTGAGGACATTTAAAAGGGCAATAAACATTTGATGTTAACTTGTGGGTACAAATCCTGATTGTTGAGGAGCTTCCATTTGTCTTCACTGAAGAAAAACAGGACACACATTTATAATGTAACAGGGTTTCATTCACAGGCTGTGATATAAGAGTGTCTGCAGTTCATCTGCTGATTTGGATGGAGCAGATGGTCCAGGTAACATCTTCATGTAGGAGACGCTACAGTAGAGCTGATATACCTTTGCTGAGTGTGTACATACACTTACGCTCGGAGCCAAACATTTCTGTGCGCCAAGTGATCCACGAACTCACACAGACAAAACACCCTTCTCAAAAAGGTGTCACAGTCCAAAAAGTCCCCTTGTTAGCAAAGAAAACCCATTGTTCTCCCACAAAACTGCATCACAGATCTTTATTTCTGTACAAAACAGCTGGTTGTTTTAAAGAACTTGCAAGTGCACGGTAAAGAATAAGTATAATATACTCTTAAGATAGTCAAATAACAGCAGCTACAGGTCAGAGACACCGAATCTCAATATAGAAACAAGCTCATTAACTGTAACATAAATGCATGTTTGTACAAGTTCACTGAGAGTTGCCTTCCTAGCATATAAAGCTAATTAAAAGCCTCCGTTCAGCACAGTGTTTCTGAGAAACCAGCTATTTTTACTGCACATTGGGTAAATACTCCCACTGAGAACCACACATCCAGCTTTTCAATGCCTACTGTTTGCAAGTGGATGCTTCAGGAAGACCTTAGAATTAAACAAAACAATGAAATTAATCACACTGGTGTTGTGCAACATATTGATGGATAGCGCTGTGATTTTTTTTAATAATTATCACTGAGTGAATATGGGATATTTTGTGCTGTTTTTATCAAACATACAAAACTGCTCACAAGTGGTGACCAAATGCAACATGTCTGGATCACAAAGTGACCAGACAGAAGGTATCATTATAAAGGCAAACAGATTTTATGTCTCATCTATATTTTGGCCAGCAAAGAAAAAAAATATCCATTTGTAGAAACTAAAAATAAGTTTTACATAAAACCAGAACCCTCTAGCTAATCCTAACTTTGACACTCTAAATCAACTGAAAAGCGGATGCCTTCGTCTTGCTTTATTTCTGTTATAAAGAATCTTCAGTTGGATTAATTGGTCACACCTTGCGCTTGTTTCTTGACATTCCCCTGGTGGCCATTGCTCTCAGAGAGGGGCTATGGCTGCAGCAGCCCCCTGCCACACAAATATAAGCAACAGGAAGTTAACTGTGAAAAAACTCACAGAGGAATTCACTGAAAAATACACCAAGGCGTCCTCCTTATCTCAACCCCATTCTGGGTCCTGAGCTGTTTTGGTCCCACCTCCCAAAATAACAGACTATTGCTAGGCAACTAGGTTGAGACACATCAGTCCACGCTCACCTACACACACAAGTACAGAGCACACACTGTACTGTGTCCAGTCTGAAGAAGCCGGTGGTGGCAACAGTGGGTGGAAGATAGGAAGCGGAATGAATGCTTTTGCAGAGGAGAGTCCAGGGTGTTTATTCAGTGACCAGGGTTTCGTGTCCAACCAGCTATCTTCTGTCATTTCCAGCTAAATAAAGGGGCAAAACTGTTAGTTACCTTAACTCAGAAATGAAATAGGACCCATGTGGGATAGGTGAACTCAAAGGATGGACTGCTGCCTCTGTTCTGCCCTAAGAGTCTGAGACCTCGAGTAAGCTGCAGATTTCTGCTGGAGCCGGATCACTCGTGAATAGTTAACAGAAGAGCTGTGGCCATTCTGTCCTTGTAGTTAATCGAACATGGGAAATATTCATGTATTTTGAACGACAAAAAGTTTATTTTTATTGCAGACTCTCCTGGTCTTCCTTGTTTGCCTTGAATTGTGAGGTTCTCACTCGATTTACTTTTCCAAGGGACATCTTGGATCCCACTAATGAAATTCAGGGCACGGTGTTTTACGCAGAGCAGTGTTTTATTATCATACATCATACAGCACTCTTTCCGCGCACTGCAGTGACCCAGTTATGGCCGTTCTTTGAGGTGCTTCCAAACACCAGGACTCCCTATCACTGTGGCAACCACCACTATTTTTGAGTTATTGTGTGTGTACATATAAACAAATATTATATATACACAGAATATATAAAATTATATAGATTATTTTCAATCATTATTATTTTTTGCAGCAACCTCTATGTTGAATGCGGTGGCATAGTAAGGGATGTGATGTTGTCTGCCCTGGGCACCAGGCAGAAAGGGGGTGCCAAGGTTGTAAAGAAATGATTATTTGCCGGGAATTTTTAAAAAAAAGGTACACAAATGCAATTTTGGAGGGACCTAAGCAGGTGAAAACAAATAAAACAATAATCCAGCCTCTTTCCTCAGGGTGCTCTTGTTTATATCAGTAAGGGGCCCGCAGTGAGGGTCTGGCTGATGTAAAGATGCCGCTGTCGTCAAAAGCCTGGACTGGTGTACGTGTATTAAGAGCAGTCTGGACACAAGCTGTATTACGTTGTGTTTATTTTCTGTGCATGTAAAAAGGAAGGAGGGTGATGTGGCCTTTTTTTTTACATATTTTCTTAGCATTCTTAGAATTTTAACAACCCACCTCCATCGTCTGGGATATAAGCAGAAGACTTAAGGGATCAGACTGTGGGAAAACAAGCTTTAATTTTTGTTTGCACAAGCCTACAAACACAGTACACCTACACACCTGCTGAACTCATGGAACAGATAAAGCATCCACAGTTATAGTAACACATCTAATTATTTAAACACCCACAGTCAAGACTGTCCCATGATCCGTTGCTGCTGTATATTTGTAAATGCAGTTATTCCTCAATTTATGTGTTTACCTGCAGGAGAACATGATTTGATTTTTAACACCATTTCTCGATTTATGTCCCTGTCTGTGCAATAAAATGTACTCTGGCCAAAAAAACAAAACAAAACAAAAAACCTCATCTGTCACCTTGTGTATGTGCTGGTATGTATTTAGTGTTATATAGTGAATATGGTAATATTAGTGCTAATCTATATAGGTGAATATCAAAGTATTTAGTGCTTTTCTACATGGGTGAATAAGTTGAATGGACGTTAAGTTATTGCTGACCGTGAGAGTAGAGTCTTGTTGGTTTAATTTGCTCAAGAAAGCTGTATGTAGATGTAGCAATTATTAATTTGTTTCAGTTATGTCACCTTGGCAAATCCCTTTAAAAATGGTTGGAACATTGAGTTTTTTTGGGTTGGGTTTGAATTGCTATACCTATAAAGCGGCATCTCTGTGTGTTTGTTCTTTATGCGTGTTTTTCAAGCCAGACTTGTAATTTGGGACAATTAATACTTCTTACCCCAAGTTAGGTTTTTGCATAGTCAACCCCCCCCCACACACACACACACATTAGTTAAGTGTGTGTCCAGCCACACACACTCACAGTGCTGTACACATTACTGGAAAAGTAATACAATGAGCACCACAGAGTACCACACACATTAATGGTAAAGCAAATTTATTCAATAGCACTAACAATGTATATGTATTTAAGAGTAATACAGTTTGGTCATATATAGTACAATTTCTTTTTAAATGTCCTTTTTCTCTCCTGGGCACTCCTGAGTAAATCAACTAGTGTGTTATAATTTTGTCTGTAAGAAGTAGTGGAAATAGTGTTATAAATTTATATATTTCCACACTATTTGGCCTTTTCAGGAAACAATTAGGTAAACTGAGTAATGGCAGTAGTTGTGTTTAACTGTTGTGAGGTGTTATGAAGGACTGTTGACCCTGATGTTACTTATCACGTACAACAGCGGTGAGGGTGGATGAGTCTGTAAGATTTGTCAATGCCGGTGTTTTACCACACAGTGTATTTGAGGGGGTAACAAAGAAAGGATCTGGCCTGGGTGTCAAATGTCTAAACAAAGGCCCTTGGCTGAATGTGTTTGTTCTTTTCAGCAGCAGTGTGAAAAAAAATATTTCTACAAAGCTACGCACTCATTACAAAGGCAAAGGTAACAGTGTGTCATCCTGATCAAGTGTGCGTCAGCCTATATGTATGTTCTGTGATTGAATGTTGTCTGTGCAGTAATGTTTAGAATTCACCGAGAATTCCTTTGAAGGTCCATAAAGAATGTACCGCATCATTACCATGACTACCTGTCAACTGTTTCAACAGGTTTCAATGCTGACAAGTTCACACAAACCCCTGTCTCCAAACTTTCCCACAAGCTGCTGGTCCGAACCTCTCCAGGTTCTCTCTTCAGGTTCTGCTAGTTTGGAGCAGGTAAAGACAGTTTTGTCCGCCAAACCCATGGGGTCACAAAGGTAGTGGAGGTAGAAAGCAGAACAGAATTAATGTTCTCTAGGGTCTCTGCACTTGACACCCTCCATCTCTTCATTTTTCACAAAGATACTGTAACCTGTAGCTCAGGTTCCCATAGTGCACCATAAATCACACAGCTGGGCTTTGTTAGTGACCCCCTGTTGTGAGAACTGTGTGCGCTTAAGTGGGACATTGATCAGGCTGCTGGTGGGAGACAGTGAGAACCAACCAGACAAATTCCAGGCCACACAGGGTTACTAAGGGACTGCATCCCAGCGACAGATGCATTGCAACATCAGAGGTGAGAAAACAAAATCTTGCAGTTCCCACCGCACCTGCTGCTGATGCGCCAAGATGTCTGAAGCTCCAGGAAGACCTGATAAAGCAAGTTCCAGCATGTGTGCTTGTGTGTGTGTGTCTGTGTGAACGGCAGGACATGGAACCCAGTCATTGTCTGTGTTCTGACAGGTTAGTAGAGTGCAAGACATAATCGTGTCTCCTGGTTTGCTTCTAATATCCAGCAAAAGAGCATGCATCTCCTCAGGTTGTCAAAACGAAATAACTCCCTCTTGCCTTCAGCTTTGATCGTGGTTACTTCCAGTCAGTTGTCAGCTTGAGAGCGCCATCCTGTGGCCACACTTAGCAAATACAAAAACAGGGAGTCTGAACTGAGAGGTCGTATCTGTTTATGACGTTTTGCCACTTTCTGCTATTCATAGGTGGAAGAGCACATAGCTATTTTTGAAGCGCTGTTATTTCAGATTGCACCTAAAATGTCCTAAAGTGAGGAAGAAATCAGAAGGAAGTTGATGGGAGGGTGCTTATATGCACTTCAGGTTGGAATCGAACCTTATTTGAGACTCCACACTTTATACCCAGATACGCCGCAAAATGATGCAATAACATTAGTAATGGAGGTTGGAAAACAATTGTTTCAGCGGTGAAAAAGCTCCCAGGGAGAATCCAGTTCCCCATGCAAACTGAACGCTGTACCACACTGGTTGTGCTGCTGATTTAATGAGAATAACCGTTTGTTAAATTCAACTTTATTAAATTAACATCACATACAATAAGAAGTGATTGTTATTCTTAGGGTTGCTCTGCTCACACAGTGACTCGTGTCCAGCGTACCTCACTGGCTGGTGCGACGTGTGATTGTGTGTGTGAGAAAATGCACATAGATCCTCAGCAAATAGAAGGTTATGAATCTTGTCCTTTAGACTTTTGTGAAGGCACGCCGGCAGCACGATCATTCCTGTAGGTGTTCATCCGCTTTGTGGAAACATGAGGCGGTAAAGGGTCGGAGCAAGCGCCCAGCTCTGCTTTACTCTAGTTGTCACAGAAAATGAGAAGATCAGAAGATGTGTCATTTGGTAGTGCACCAACCCAGACCAGCTGCAGGCTACATCAAGCTAAGGATTACTGTCGATGGTCACTGCCTTACTGTTGTGGGCAAATTCAAACACCTGGGAATCATGCTTTCTGGCAACAACACCAACGACAGTGAAGCCTGGATCTCCAACACTAGCCAGCCTTTTAGCAAACTACATCCTCAGAATGAAATTGCTGGGGCATCAACCTGTCTATAAAGCTAAAGGTATACAAGGCTGTGGAGCTGACTTCGCTACTATATTTTGTTGAAATCTGGACAGTTTACCAGTGTCAAGTGAGGAAACTCAATCACTTCCACCTGAGCTGCCTTTGGAGCATCTTGAAGATCAGGTCACAAGAACAGGACTCTGAAGTCTTGGAGAGAACATGCATGCAGAACATCTTCTCAATACTGAAGCAGATTCAGCTTTGCTGGAGGGGTCATGTTGTGCAAAAGTCTAATGAAATGACTGATCTCCCTACAGGACCTCCCATACTAGGGGGACATGGACATAAGTGACATTATAAGGACACAATGAAGACCTCACTCAAAAGTCTTTGAATTAACCAGGAATCACCCTGGGTAATACTTATAAAGGCCCAACATGCATGAAGATTTCACAGTGAGAACAGGAGTAGCATCATTCAAACCCAAAATGATACATGACCATAGGAAAAACAAAACAGCAATGGAAATCCTTGTTTTGCACTTCCACAACCTTGAAGCTGGAGGTGTGTAACTCGAATCCTTCTGAAGTGAGCAATCATCTCCTTGGTCTTATTGACATTGAGAGATAGATTGTTGTCCTTGCATCAGGCTATAAATCGCTTCACATCACCCCTGTAGGCCTTCTTATTGCTGTTACAGATGTGTCCCACAACTGTGGTGTCATCAAAAAAACCTGATACCATCATTGCTGTTGCATTTGGTGACAAAATTATGGGTTAGGAAGGTAAACAGCAGTGGGCTGGGCACACAACCTTGTGGAGAACCTGTGCTCAAGATGGTGGTGTGGGAGGTGTTATGGGTCCTTGTGGCCTGTGGCTCGTTGGTCATGAAGTCCAGGATCCAGCTGGACAGGGGAATGTCCAGACCCAATGAGGACAGTTAATTAACCAGCTGTACTGACCAGATCTACTGCGGCGGCAACGGCATCCTCAGTGGATCTATTGTGGTGGTGGGCACACTGGTGTGGGGTTAGTATGGAGAGTGGGATGCGGGGCTTGATGTGTGACATGACTAGTCTCTTGAAGCACTTCATGGTGACTGGGGTGAGCACTTGGGGAAAACAGCTTGAGATATTAAAGGTATTAAAGATCTCAGTGAAGACCTCCGCCAGTTCACTAGTGCACTCCTTTAGCACACTGCTGGGGATACCATCTGTGTAATGCAGTCGTTCACTGCCAATATCACAGTCTGGACCTGTAGCTTTCTCTGTGTTGACTCTCGCCTATTCTTCCTTATGTCAGCTAGGGACACAGAAAGTACCGGGTCACCAGGAGGAGGTGCTGTTTTCATGGCCAGAGTTGTGTTGAGAAGCTCAAACCAAGTGTAGAAAAATCATTCAGCTTATTCCCATCATCAGCATTTCTGTTATTCTCACAGTCCATGATGGTCTGTATATACTATATGCAAGTACGTACATGTAAATCTCACTGTTATTTCTATTTAAAAAATAACTATGTCATACAAGTTATCTGATGCTAAAATGAAGATGAACATAGATTCAATAATAACCTTCAGATAACCTCTCACTGCTCTCTGCTGGTGGAGCACAGTTGGGTGTTTGAGATTCAATTTAAACAAGGTGGGTCATTTCTACATTTCTTTTAGTCATCATTCATAGAGCAAAACACATCTTCGTCCTACAAGCCTTGCCACCAAAAAGGGGGATCTCTAAAGTAAAATTTTATTCTTCAGAACGATTACCCAGAAAAATCCCACACAGTACAAATAGGTGATAAATTTCAGAATGTCCTGTTTGGGACTTCACTCCCCCTGCTCAAACTCAGGGATTCAAAACATGATGATCATGATCCTACTATTTATTTAATGCGGACACACATGAGATGCAAGAGAGCACTTCAAAGAGGTTTGAGGTCACATCCTTTCCAATCTACAAGCATCTACAGCATAACATAGTATTTATTAACCATGAAAACAGGACACAATGTTCCTGAGTTCATGTGTGAGCAGAAGGTCATGCGCAGAGGGGTCATGAAAGGCTTTGTTTAGTGACCTCTTCTAAAAAAAAAAAAAATCTATCAAACCTCTTTTACATGTAAATATAATTTTAAACTGTTCAACAGACCGAAGCATCTGACTGGCTGTGTTTATGTGTTTATGCACAGGTTATCTCATGACTTATGACTGGTTCGGTCTTAAGCTGATTTTTTTCCTAAGCCACAATCCTCTTATATAGTTTTATTTGAAGAATTATAATGTATAAATGCTATGTTATTTATGGCTATTTGCCATAAATTTCACATCATTCATGTTAAGATGACTAATAGAGAATAATAATATAAAGTAAAATGTTATAATTATACTTCTATGCTGCATTACTTTTTTCATTTTTTCATTTTTTCAATTCTAAACATACTTTCTTTTGCTTTTTTCAGCACCACCAGTACACTTTTGCTTGGTAACCATTTAAAATAAAAAGTTAGTTAAGCAGAATTGCAAATGAAAACGTATGCAAATTACATGTTTTATTTAAAAAAAAAAAAAAAAAAAAAAACCAAACAAACAGTAACTACTGGATACCCAAACCGTGACCCAAACAATAAGAAATATGTCATATTGCACAGCAGATGTACAGATCGATTCCACTTTAGATGCTAGGATCAAATATTGGGACTCAAGGATAATATAATAAGGTTAAAGAGATGGCATCGTAAGTCTGTCTCATCATGAGTCACATTTGTTGTAAGGTGAGGACGGCCTGTATGAATTTCAAAGAGAGAATCAGAAACAAGTGCGGAGGTGCTTGACCATGGAGTCAGCTGGAACTGTTCAGTGGTATAAAAAGTTGTATTGGTTAAAAGTTATATTGGTTAACGTCATAAGGACCAGACTGTAGCACTATCTGCGTCATTTAGAAAGTTAAGGTACTTATTAATGATATGCAAATTTGTGCTACAAATAGCATTTTCTGTGTATGTATTACTAGGTACCTTAATCCAGAGAACTACAGCCAGAGGTGGGATTTGAGTGTGACATGACTTTAGGAACCACTAGACCACCTGCTGCAAACCCTGAACTACTTACTCTCCACAATCGTGGTAAATGGCAACAAACTGCACTAATAATGTTGTAACCGCCATAATCCAGGTTACATATGTAGGTGATTAAATTAAAAAAAAATCTACTAGTTACAGTACTGTGCAAAAGTCTTAGGCACCTGTGGGAAAAATGCTATAAAGCGAGGATGG